>SNQJ01S0114458.1:0-22737 GCA_010110895.2 Picea sitchensis
TCAACTGGATGTCCCTTCCATTTGACCAAATATTCAAAGTACTCTTTCCTTCTGGTTTTCTTTCCCACTCATTTATTCAGTATCTGCTCCATCTGTGGCTTCTCTGCAACTGGCATCTTCTTCTTCCACTGGATCTCTGGTTGATCATCACTTTCTACTCCTGCTTCATCATCCTTATATGGATATAAATCCGAAACATTAAATGTCGGAGATATTCTGATCCCATCTAGTAACTCAATTTCAAAAGCATTGTGTCCCATTTTCTTCAAGACCTTGCATGGCCCAATTTTCTTCATCTTCAGCTTATTGTATGTTCCTCTCGGGAACCTTTCCTTCCTCAAATGTGCCAGAACTAGATCACCAACTTCAAACTGAAGTTGTCTCCTATGCTGATCTGCTCCGCGCTTGTAATCCTAACTTGATTTCAATGGTCGCTCCTTCACCTGGCTGTGAAGTTCCTTCATCGCTTGAGCAAATTCTCCTGCGCTAGCACTACTAGTCGCAGTCTGTTCTGAATCCCTCAATTCAGAAACTCCTCTCGGCTGCATTCCATATACAATCTGAAATGGACTTCGGCCTGTGCTCCTATTTACTGAATCATTGTATGCGAGCTCTGTCTGTGGTAGTATGCTATCCCAGCTGCTATGGTGCTCTGTCACCAAGCTCCTCAACAAGTCTCCCAGACTTCTGTTCACTGCTTCCATTTGTCCATCCATCTGAGGATGATAAGTTGAACTAAACATCAAATTAGTCCCTAGCTTCTTCCACAATGTTCTCCAGAAATGCCCTATGAATTTTGTGTCTCTGTCTGAAACTATGCTTTTCGGCAATCCATGAAGTCGAACAATCTCTTTGAAAAACAAATGTGCGATGTGAGTCGCATCATTGATCTTCTGGCATGGAATGAAATGTGCCATTTTGGAAAACCTATCCACTACCACAAATATTGAATCAACACCTCTTTGTGTCCTCGGCAATCCCAATACGAAGTCCATGCTAATCTCATCCCACGACTTCTCAGGTATGGGCAATGGCTAATAAAAACCCGCATTATGTTTCCTTCCCTTTGAATGCTGGCAAATCCTGCATCTATCCACAAGCCTCTTGACCTCTGCTTGCATCCCCGGCCAAAAGTATGACTCGCTCAGCTTTGCAAATGTCTTATCATGGCCAAAATGTCCTACCAATCCTCCACTATGTTTTTCTTTCAACAAGTTCTCCCTCATGGAGCAATTTGGAATACACAGTTGATTGCCTTTGAACAACAATCCATCCTGGATCACATACTCTATCCACTGGCTTCTGTCTCTGAGAACTGGATTCTCAGCTGCTTCATAAGCTTCCTTGAAGTCAGAATCATCTGCATACATGTCCTTAAGATCATCAAATCCTAACGTCTGGACTTTGAACTCCTGCAACAGAAAACACTTCCTGCTCAAAGCATCAACAACTTTGTTAGCAGTACCCGAAATATGTTTTATCACAAAAGTGAAATTTTGCATGTATTCTACCCATTTAACATGCCTCTGGTTCAACTTTTCCTGTTGAGTCACATATTGTAATGCATGGTTATCACTATATAAAACAAATTCCTTTGGAATCAGATAGTGCCTCCATTTCTGTAATGCTTGTATGATAGCATAAAATTCTTTATCATACGTGGAGTAATTTTCTTTTGCCTCATTCATCTTCTCGCTGAAATATGCAATTGGCCTGTCTTCCTGGCTCAAGATTGCTCCTATGGCGAACCCACTTGCATCACATTTTACCTGAAATGTCTTTTGAAAATCTGGCAACACCAGAATTGGTTGCTCTGTAATCTTTCGTTTCAATAAATTGAAACTCTTCTCAGCCTCTTAAGTCCAGTGAAAATATTTATGTCTTTTCTTCACTGTATCCATCATTGCTACACTAATTCCACTGAAATTTCTAATGAATTTTTGGTAGAAACTAGCCAGTCCATGAAAACTCCTCACCTAGAAAATATTTCTCGGTGATGGCCAATTCTTGATTACCTCCACCTTATCTGGATCCATCCTCAATTCATTTGTAGATATAACAAACCCCAAGTAAATGAGCTCTGTCTTCATGAATGAGGACTTCTTCATATTTATCAACAACTTCTCTTGCTGTAGCTTCCTCATCATAATGGCCAAATGCTTCAGATGTTCAACCTTCATCTTGCTGAAAACCAATATGTCATCCAGATACACGATGACAAATTTCCCGATGAACTCCTTCATGACTTCATTCATCAACCTCATAAAGGTACTTGGTGCATTTGTCAAACCAAACAGGATGAAAATTCATTCATACAAACCTTCATTTGTCTTGAATGCTGTTTTCCATTCATCACCTTCTCTCATACGAATCTGATGATATCCACTCTTCAAATCTATCTTTGAAAAAAACTTTACTCCACTTAAGCAGTCCATCAGATCATCCATTCTTGGCAATGGGAATCTATACCTAATGGTTATCTTGTTTATCGCCCTCGAATTAGTGCACATCCTCCAGCCTCCGTCTTTCTTCGGACTAAGTACTGTTGGAACAACACACGGACTCAAGATTTCCCTGACTAAACCTTTGTCCAACAACTCCTGGACCTGCTTTTTAACCTATTCATTCTCCTGCGGCGTCAATCTGTACGCGGCTTTGTTTGGCAAACTAGCTCCTGGTATGAGGTCTATATGATGACTCGCACTCCTCATCGGTGGCAACGAATGAGGTAATTCGTCCACTACAATATCAGCGAACTCTTCCAGCAGTTCCTGAACTTCTTCTGGCAAATCGTTCACTCTTGTGCTAGTCAGAACAATTCTCAGTTTTCTAACCACAAAAGTGGATCCTTCTTCTTCTTAACTTCTGTAAGAAGTTCCTTCCCACACATGAGAAGTACTGTGTTGCTCACTTCCAGCTTCACTTCTTTATCATCAATTGGACACAACATATGAGTTCTCCCATTCTTTTTCAAGGTATATGTGTTCATCCTCCCATCATGAATTACATTTCTATCATATTGCCATGGTCTACCCAGCAATAAATGACATACATCCATAGGAATAACATCACATAAAATCTTGTCATTATATCCTCCTATCTTAATGTCAACTAAGCACTGTTTAGTGAAATTTACCTAATGTCCCTTCTGTAGCCATGAAACTCTGTATGGACTTGGATGATCAGTTGTCTCTAGCTCCAGCTTTTCTACCATATCGATTGAAACGAGATTATCGGTTCTTCCACTATCCATGATGAATTTGCACACTCTATCCTTGGTCTTGCAAGTAGTCCTAAAAAGACTGTTCCTCTGTGTTGAATTCTCCATCTCCTTCTCTGGCATCAAAAGGACTTTCTGCATTACTAGCTATCTTTCGCCTTCAGCGTATTCTGCCTCAACATCTCACCTTTGTGCCTCGGCGATGTGAGTCTCTCCAGCTTCTTTAT
Source organism: Picea sitchensis (assembly GCA_010110895.2). Lineage (NCBI taxonomy): Eukaryota > Viridiplantae > Streptophyta > Pinopsida > Pinales > Pinaceae > Picea > Picea sitchensis. The sequence goes on from SNQJ01S0114458.1 coordinate 3,448, forward strand.
TTTTCTCTGGACACTCGAATGACTTATGTTCATTTTTCCCACATGTGAAGCATGTGATTACTCCACCTCTTCCTCTTCCTCTACCTTTGGTATGAGGAAACCTATTATTATCATCACATCCTCCTCTCTGCATAGTATGTTGTTCTCTTTGCTCAGCATATCGCCCTCACTGCGAAATTCCACCTCTTTCTGTCTGAGTCTGAGGTTTCTTCCAGTCATCCTTGGGCTTCTGGTATTTATCTTAGGCAACTGATTTGCCTTTAGGCTGACTTCTGCCTCTACCTCGCTGACCTTGCTTACAGCTTCTCCTCAACTTTCAAAGCCAATTGATAGGCATCCTCCACCGTTCGGATGGTTGCCATATTTAATTCATCCTGAATTTCATACCTCTAGCCATTCATATACCTGGCCACCTTTTCATCATTGATTTTGCGATGACCTGCTCTGATATTCAACCTGTAAAATTCTTCAGTATACTCTTTCACTATCATCAGCTTCTGTCTCAAGTTCTGCATCCTCCTGAATAGAGAAATTTGATAATCCCTGGGAATGAATTTTGCCTTCATCTTTGCAATCATCCTGTCCTAGCTCTTAATTTTCTGTTTGCCTTGGCAACGCCTGTCAGCTTGTAGTTCATCCCACCACAAGGCTGCATGTCCTTTTAATCTTGTGACGGCATGTCTGACCTTCTTATCCTCTTCGATATATTCATAATCGAAGTAAGTTTCTAGAGCTCTAATCCAATCTAGAAGCTCTTCTGCATCCAGATTTCCTTCATAAACTGGAATGTCCATCTTTGTTTTCGAACTCATTCGGGCGATAGCCTTAATTAAATGCTCATTGGCTGCATCCTCTGCTGGGATTTATTCTTCTTCATGTCCAGCATCACCTTCATCCTCGGATTCACTGATATCCCCTGCATCAACATTGTGCCTTTGTCTTATCTCCATGTCCTCCATTTTGGCACGAAGATTTCGCATTCCTCTTTCCACGTCTGGATTCTGTACTGGCCTACCTCTGTCTCTGGACATTTCTCTTTCTCTGGACAATTCCCTTTCCTCCTCTGGGTCGGGTGATTGTCTACCTCTTCTCCTTTGTGGCATGGTGAATTATCCCTATCCTCTACTATAGAAAGCAAAGAGATTTTTTTTTCTATGCTCTGATACCACTTGACGTGTGTATTAGAGTGCTTTCCTCATCTGCCTCTCTTGCCTGAAATATACAGACAAGAATTCCGCTCTGATACCACTTGACGTGTGTATCAGAGTGCTTTCCTCCTCTGCCTCTCTTGCCTAAAATATACAGACAAGAATTCCGCTCTGGTACCACTTGACGTAGGTACGCCAACCACGGGGCACGTCCGCTCCCACAGGACCTTCTCTTCCTTAAGCCTGAAGAACTCTAAGGTCCTTCTATTTTCCTATCGGGAAATCTGCACCCACAGTTCTCTTCGGCGCAATCCTCCTTTCTTTACTTTTGGAGGATCGGAACTCGCAACTTCGTGAGTTCGTTATTGACCGCTGGGATCTCGGATCCCCAAGATCTGATGGTCAGCCAAATCGTTGAATTTTCCCCTTGTCGAAACTTTTGCTCTATCACGACTTCGCAACTCGCGATCTCGCAACCTCACTGGTTGAACCATCGATCTTTCACCCGTGAACCCTCGAGATGCGAGAATTCAATGGAATGTTGACTCCTATCTCTAGGCAACACATGTCCACCCATCGACCACGTGGATCCCGCCTTATGCCCTGTCACTCGTGCCCACACGAACCTCGACACTTAGCGACTCATGGATCCCAACGCCACGTATTTCGGGACTTCTCGCGACGAGGTCCTGATGGCTTGGTGCCACCTATACTCCACCTGCCGACTCTGCTATGGCCCACACTATCCTCCATCTGTCGGGCTATCGTTTCTCGTGATCTCGTGACTCTCACGTCCACCTTCGAGTCTTTTCTCGTGAGGTCCCGATACATGATACCAAATGCAGATCCAACGGTCCACCTACGTTCCAGATCCAACGGCTATTTCCTTCTCGGTTCTCGCAATCTCGCAACTTTGAGTACCCAATACTTGGGCTCTTACCCAGCGAACTCCCGAGTTCGCAAGATCTCTCAATCTCTGACACCTGTCCTCTTCAGATGGATGGCTCCTGTCCTCTTTCCACTTCACTACTCGCGAATTGGAGTACCCAATGCTTGGGTTTTCAACCTGCGAACTCCCAAGATGCGAGATCACCGATCTCTACCACCTGTCCTCCTAAGATGGACGGCTCCTGTCTTCTCGCTACTCTTGGAATTGAAAACCAACGGCCCAGATTCTATTGGCCGATCCAACGGCTATCCACCTTTCACTTCTCGTGTCCTCGTGACTTGGAGTACCAAACGTTTGGGCTCTCACCCTGCGAACTCCCGAGTTCATGAGATCTCTTGATCTCTGACACCTGTCCTCTTCAGATGGACGACTCACAATCTCTCGCCACTTCGCCGCTTCATGAAATTGAAGGACTTCCTTGCCGTAACCTCCTTGCACCTCTGCAAGATTGAATGGTCCTCGGAACTTCATGAAATATCCTTAGAGGATTTCCATCGTCCGTTCTTCCTTGTAGAATCCACGAAATGAAAAGAGTATCTCTGCACGAGATTCCTTCGACGCTTCGCCAACCTGCGATGTTTCTTGCAACTTCAAGTCGCACTTATCTACGCTGATCTTTAGCGAATCAAAGGCCTATCCTTCCTGACCTTCTCATGTCTCAACCTCAAAGAGGTCCTTTGCACACACTCTTTGCGGCAATTCTCAAACACGTCTAAGTGTTGAGTCCTCTTGACTCTGCGCACACCTGCAACAACAGTCCTCCAAGGCTTCTGCTTAGACTCACGACTGAGACTTACTTCATTAGCCTGCGCACTCCTTGCATGGCTTCAACAAACCACTTTCACTTATGAGTGCCTTGAGAACAAGAGTTTACCCTCTGAGCCTTCTGTCAACGCACTCCCTTGCCGATGACTTCAACTGCACTCCTTGCAGGAATCCTTGCTCAAAAGAGAAACAATTGTAACTCACCTCACTTCCTCTCAGATTTCAGTCTCGACACATGAAATCATATGCACAACATAACAACAATGCATAACAGGAAGAAATATTCATAAGCAGAGAATTTAACACACATACACAGAGAATAACACAACAGCCATGAATCTGAATCAACTTCTTCTATTAATTCAATATCTATACATGGGTGTTCTTCTACAACTCTCTGCTATTCTCCTATGCTATAGATTCTTCTTGCTCCTGTTAATGTTACAATGATACAATGAGGGTGTCTATGTTTGTTTGTTTTTTTCCTCTTCCTTCTAGAACTATCTAATCTAAGAATTCAATTCTATCTACCTGCAAGTACTACTATAAATGCCTCTGTCTATCTCAGACGAGAGCGTATGGCTCGAGGTCTAATTACATTTTTACCAAGGTGCCAAATTAAATGATCTCATTTATGTTCAGCGCATCAACTTCAAGAGAAAATTTAAAAATTCAAAAACTTGCGCTGGACGTCTTCCAGCTATCTTCTGCTTCCACGTTGGTTTTGCTTGTCGTGAGGGATGCTCCTGCATCATACCGAATCTAAGGAAAAATCTAATTTCAACAAGGAAGTTGGAAAGTGAAGGTTGTATATATATATTTACAGATAAGGCATGGAAAGTCACCAAAGGATCACTGGTGATAGCAAAAGTAGAGACGGTAGGTACATTGTATTTATATACTGGTAATATTGATTCTTCTATATCTTTAGCTTCTACAGGAGTGGATACAACAATGTGGCATCATAGGATTGGACATATGAGTGAGAAGGGGATGTAAATACTTCAAAAAAGGATTTTGTTTCCAGATCTTAAACAAATTGATTTGGATTTCTTTGAGCATTGTGTTTATTGAAAATAGAAGAGAATCATATTTCTCAGAGTCAAAAAAGAAAAGAAGAGTGAAAGGCTAGAGCTTGTGCATACAGATGTATGGGGACCATCTCATGTATCATCTCTTGGTGTCTCTAATTATTATGTTACTTTTATTGATGATGCAACCAAATAAACTTGGGTTTATTGCATTCGACAAAAATCTGATGCTTTTGATACTTTTAAGAAATGGCAAGATTTGGTTGAGAATGAGACAGGAAAAAGGTTGAAGTGTCTCAGATCAGACAATGGAGGTGAATATTGTAGCAAGGATTTTGATGATTACTATTCATACCATGGGATTCGTAGAGAGAAAACATTTCTAGAAACACCATAAGAAAATGGTGTGTCAGAAAGGATGAATAGGACAGTCATGGAGTGTGCAAGGAGTATGACATTGCATGCCAGGTTTCCCTTACAGTTCTAGGTAGATTCTGTAGATACCATTATTTACTTAACAAATAGAGGACCTTCAAGGTCTTTGGATGGTGTATTTTTAGAGAAGGCATGGACAAGTAAAAAGGTAAACTATTATTTTTTGAAGACTTTCGATTGTGTAGCATTTGTCCACATTGATAAATAAAATAGAACAAAGCTTGAGGAAAACTCCAAGAAGTGTATCTTTATTGGATACAATGTTAATGATTTTGGTTATCACTTATGGGATTATGAAAATCATAAAATAATTAGGAGTAGAGATGTCATACTCAATTAGAAGTTCATGTACAAAGATCAATTGCAGGGAAAGAAAGAGGAAAAAGAAAAACCAGAATACATAGTGCTTGATTAGATCACTGAAAAAGAAATTCCAAAGGTACCAGAAAATCAAAATGTACAAAAGCAGGAGAAACATATACCTCAAACTCCTTCAAGTGTTGTTAGAAGATGTACCGAGTTAATTAGACCCCCTGAACAATACTCTCCTTCATTGTATTATTTATTTTTGACTGGTTATGGTGAACCAGAATGTTATGAAGAGGAAATGCAGTTAGACACTAAAAAGAAGTGGGAGCAGGGCATGAAAGAGGAAATGGATTCCTTGGTAAATAACCAAACTTGGGACTTGGTTCAATTGCCTGCAGGAAAAAGAGCATTGCAGAATAAATGGGTTTACAGGTTGAAGGAAGAAGATGGCGGAAAAAGATGGTACAAGGATAGACTTGTTGTAAATGGGTTTGCACAAAAGAAAGGTATATATTTTGATGAAATATTTTCTCCTATTGTTAAGATGACTTCAATTAGGACTATTTTAAGTCTTGTGGCAGTGGAATATTTGCATCTTAAACCGTTAGGTGTAAAAACAACTTTTTTCCATGGGGATTTGGTGGAAGATATTTATATGCAACAACCACAGGGGTATGAGTTCAGAGGAAAGGAGAATTTGGTATGCAGGTTGAAGAAGAGATTGTATGACATAAAGCAATCTCAAAGGTAGTAGTATTTTAAGATTAACAAATTTATGACATAAACAAGGTTATAGTAGATGTCATTCTAATCACTGTGTTTATTTAAAAGGCTAGAAAATGGAAGCTATATTATATTGCTATTATACGTAGATGACATGCTTGTTGTAGGGTCTAAAATGTAGGATATAAATTTGCTCAAGAATAAATTATATAATTCATTTGCGATGAAATATTTGGGTGCTGCGATTTCTTCATTTCAATAAGTCGGCTCCTTATAACATCTCTAGACCAATAGACCATATTGTGAGCTGCGTTCTGCAAAATAGCGTTTAGAACTTTTTGGCACTGATCTGCGGCACCACATCTGTGGCCTCACGGGGGCTGATGAATCGCAAGGAGGGGGAGCCGCTAGGGGTCTCCTACAGCCATGTCACAGTGAATGACGACTCCACTGAAGGTTGGAAGCGGTCGACTTTTGAGATGCCACCAAATCTGCGTGCGGAGCTTCTGGAGGACGGGACTTTCAAAGACAGAGAGATAAAAATAGACCCTGATAAGGAGAAAACCCCAAGACGAGCCTCGACTCCATGGCTACCGGGTAAATGTATTTTGTAGGCACCGCAAGCCCCGAAATATGTTATCAGCTCGCTGAGGATAGAGGTGTAGAAGCAATATATGAGAGACCACGCCCTGGTGGGTAAATTTCTTGGGCTTTGGCCCTCAGAAAGAGATCTGGTCAAATGGATACAATACTGGTGGAATCCGAGAGGGCATTATGATTTACAACTGGGATCCAAGGGTTTTTTCACGGTTATCCTCCACAACCTGGAGGATCGCAATCACATCTTTGATGGAGGGCCATATTTCTACAACTCGGCAGGACTCTTCTTAAGATTCTGGACTGAGAAGTTCATCCCTGAGAAGGAGGACTTTGCCCATGCACCGGTATAGATTAGGTTATACTCCTTACCCCAGGAGTTCTGGCTAGAGGAGGTACTGGCTGGAATTGGGAATACTATTGGCATTTATGTCGAATCTTCAGAGGCTACCAAGCAGCGGCGCTACACCTCTTATGCACGAATATGTGTATATCTAAACATAGCCAAGCTGCTTCCAGGATCCATCACACTGGAATATCATGACGAGGATTGGTCTCAAACCATCGACTATGAGCATATTCCATTTCGCTGCAGGAAATGTCATGAGCATGGTCACCTCTTCAGAGACTGCCCACTTAACGCAATGCCAAAAGAAGGGAACCCAGAAAGCGGCAAGGACAAGGACGGATTCATGCAACCAGTGGGGAAAAGACGTCAAGGCAGAAGGAACCAACCGGCTCAGGTAAGTAAAGATCCTTCAACCAGTAATAAGTTTGACATCTTGCAAAACCAACCGAAAAACCCCATCAATCCTAAAAACCCTTTAATACCACCTCCGAGCAATGCTCCTCAACCTATCAACCAAGGAATGGATCAACCAACCGAGGGCAAGGAGTGTGACCCTTCCCTCCCCAACTCCGCCCTTAACCAGCAAGAGATAGACGATGGGGAGGTGGACATGGAGCTAGAAGAGCAAGACCTAGCTGGGGTGGATTTGGAGCACCTGGAGAACGCCTACATGCAGCAAAAACTTTACACTATACCCAGAGATCAACTGCGGAAGGTTCACAAAGTGTTCCTTAATTCCTCAGCTGGGTCCTCAGCTCAGGCCAGCAAAATCCTAGGGATCCAGGGTGGTCAATCAAAAAACCCAGCCAAAACCCAGAAAGATGAAAAGAAAGGGGGTAGAAAATCAACCAACAAGCTCATACAGGAAATAGGGAACTTTATGGTGAACTCAAAACAAATCAACCTGATTTCGGATAGCTTTCATCCTCTCCCCAACCCCTTGTCATCATGAAGATCATCACATGGAATATCAGAGGCCTCAATGGACGCAGCAAGCAAAAACTGCTGTGGGATCTGATATTAGCAGAAAAGCTAGAAATTTTATTTCTACAGGAAACAAAATGCACTTCAGAAGACATTGACAAGTTATTACCCTACTGTTGGAAATTGGGGAAGGCAGTCTCAATAGATGCTACAGGAACAACGGGTGGCCTAGCCGTCCTATGGAACACCAATGATGTCATTTTGGACAACTTCATTACCACTAAATGGTCTATCACTGTTGATTATAGGCTCATCGACTCAAATAGGACTGGACACTTGACCAATGTATACGGCCCGGCCAACCCTCGGGACAAGCAGGCCTTCCTCAGGAGCCTGCGATATGTTGACAGCCTAGCACAATACAGAAACCGTAGACTCGATGGCGACTTTAACATTATTCACAGTTTGGGGGAAAAAAGAGGTGGATCTAGGCATCTAGATCGGGACTCTGGGGACTTCAATACTCTCATAGACGAGCTTCAACTAGTTGATCTAGGCACGAACAATGGCTTGTACACATGGAAAAATAGAAGAATGGGCATTCATCAAATTGCCTGCAAATTGGACATATTCCTAACATCCGAATCCCTCATGCTGGAAGGCACCACAATAGAATCAGCTATCCTAAATGTCTCTGAGTCAGATCATTGGCCCTTGCAATTAAGGTTGGACATCCCGGCCACCCCCGGTAAGAAACCTTTTATCTTTGAGAAATTCTGGCTAGACCACCCAGAGTTCCAAGAAAATATCCAGGTCTGATGGAGGGAGGCCGAGGTTCCTCGTGGATCCAAAATGTATCGATTCCAGCAAAAGCTTCAAAACCTTAAGTAGACTCTCAAAATTTGGAACCAGAGCACATTCGGCAATATCTTTGATGCACAAAAATAGTTGTTGGCACATTTGGAAGGGATTCAGCAGCAGATCAGACTAGATGGGATGACAGATGAACTTAGAGCCCAGGAAGAAACAATAAATCAGCAGCTCGAAGTCAGGAAAAAGTAAGAGGAGATATTATGGAAACAGAAATCGTGAGTGCAATGGCTCCAGGAAGGGGAGCGCAATACTAAATTCTTCCATAGAACCGTCATCCAAAGGTGGCACACCAACAAGATCACTCATCTCCTTTCAGACGAGGGGGACACTATCCATTCCCATGAGTACATGGAAAAGACCTTGACAGGCTACTTTCAAAATCTCGTCATAGAACCCAGGACAGATAGACATGAGGCTATCAACAAGGTCACGCGACATGTACCATCTCTCGTCACCCCGGAGAAAAATTACGCCCTCTTACGCCCAATAACAATAGAGGAAGTGGACCAAGCTCTTCAGGAGACTCCCAAGGGAAAGGCTCCAGGCCCCGACGGCTTCACAAGCAACTTTTTTCATCACTGCTGGCCGTTGATCAGAACAGAGGTATGGGAAATCTTAGAGGACTCCCGAGCCACTGGCCAAATTCTCCAGGCTCTCAATGCCACTTTCATAACCTTAATTCCCAAAGAGGGGCAGGCACATCATCCCAAGCAGTTCAGGCCGATAGCTCTGTGCAATGTTATCTACAAACTTCTTACCAAGGTCATAGCCAGGAGACTCAAATCCATCTTACCTACAATAATTTCCCCAGAGCAGTCAGGCTACGTGGAGGGGAGACAAATCCTAGATAGCGTCATCCTTGCCCATGAGGTGATCCACTCCCTGCAGAAAACCAATACCCTAGGTATGCTCCTCAAATTAGACCTCTCTAAAGATTTTGACAAAATCAGATGGGAGTACATGCAAGCAATGCTCCTAGATTTTGGCTTCGATCAGGGCTGGGTAACATGGATAGTAAATCTAACCTCTTCGGCTTTCTTCTCTATTCTTATCAATGGTGTCCCATCGAAGCCCTTCTCCCCTTCGAGAGGGATCAGGCAAGGAGATCCCCTCTCTCCGTTCCTGTTCATTATCCTAGCCGAAGGTCGTAGCAGATCTATTCACACAACCATTGACTCCAAACTCCTGACAGGTCTATCCTTGCATGGTATCTCCCTGCCTATTTCGCATAGCCAATTTGTTGATGACACCCTCTTGATGGTCAGTCCCATAGTCCGAGAAGCCAGCTCCCTCCTGGATATCCTGCAAACCTTCGCTGACGCCTCGGGCCTGGACTGGAACAAGGATAAGTCCCAAATTTTCTTTTTCAACACCCCTCCTCCGGTCCAGTGTCATATCTCTGGCCTCCTTGGTTTCAACAGAAGCTCCCTTCCGTCCAAATAACTTGGCATTCCCTTAATTGACAATGCTCACCGGAACTCCTCCTGGGAATACCTTCTCTCTTCCTTCTCCAAAAATCTCTCCTCTTGGACCTACAGAGCTCTTAATCTCCCCAGCCGCCTCATCCTTCTCCAAGATGTTCTCCAAGCCCTTCCGATCTATGCCTTCTCTGCGCTAGCAGCCCCGAAGGTCAACCTTACCACTATTAAAAGCATTCAGAGAAACTTCATTTGGCAAGGCCTCAATATAGGAAAGAAAATAACGTTGGTTAGCTGGGACAAACTCTGTTGGCCCAAGGAGCAAGGAGGCTTGGGCTTGAAGGATCCCTTCATCATGAACAAGGTGCTCAGTGCCAAAATCTGGTGGCGATGGCTAAAAATCCCCAGGGACCTTTGGGACTGACTTTGGAGGAAGAAATATGCTCCGAACGTGGTAGAGAAGAATCTAGTCCGCTGGAATGAGGATAGCCTAGGCTCTTTAATATGGATAGCAGCTAAACAGAACCGACAACTGTTGACTGACAATGCCTTCTAGGAAATCAGAAATGGGAAAATGACCCTATTTTGGCAGGACTCCTGGCAACAATGGCTGATTCTGAGAAAGGAGGACTAGGCCCCTACCATTTGCAACCCGGCCACTCAAGCAGGACTAACAAAAGTCGCTGACTACTGGCGGGATACCCCTCCAGGGGACACTTGGCGCCAATGGTCTCTGGAAAGGGATAGCCTTGATTTGGAGGCAGGCGTGGACCTAACTCCGTGGCAAGAAGAGATGGCGAAGCGAAAAATTCCAAGCATAGCAGGGGAGGACATCTTAATATGGGGATACAAACCACAAGGAACCTTCAACACAAAGGAGGTGTACCAGCTCAAGGCTCCTTTAGACCCTCTCCCTAACACAAAACAGTGGCGCAAGCTATGGAGTCTCAAGCATTGGCCAAAAATTACCCTCTTCCTCTGGCTCGTGAATCACTCTAGCATCCTAACCTGGGATAATCTGGCGAGAAGGGGCTTTGTGGGCCCCTCTGTTTGGTGGTGAGGCAGAGGAAACAATGAATCACCTTCTCAACTCTTGCCCCTACACAGCTCAAATTTGGGATCAAGTGGCGCTCATCATGCGCACCTCGGACCGTTGTCGGGACAACATATTGACTACCATCACAGAGTGGAGGGATCAAGCTTTCCAATCCCCCCTCCTCAACCGGGTATGGAAACTACTACCGGGATTTATCCTTTGGAAAACTTGGAAAGAAAGGAACCGAAGGCTCTTCAAAGGTCGGTCCTTACCTTGGCAACATTGCTGGCATCAGTGCTATCGGAACATCCAGGAGACTCTGCCTCTTCAAGCATGGTCTGGAGAAGACGTTAATAGAAACCAAGATGAACTTCCTATCCTTCGGTACTGAGCACCTCCCTCCACCTCCACGGCTCCTCCCCGTTCTCCCCAGTCCCGTCTCCCTGGCAGTCCTTCCTTCTGGTCTCCTCCCCTCCCAAATTCCTTCCCCTGGCAGCCCTTCCTTCTCGGGTCTCCCAAGGCTCTCAAGATCAACTTCATGGGGCCTCTAAGGGTAATCCGGGCCCTGCAGGGTATGGAATTGTTTTTCGCAATCATCAGGGGAACGTCCTTCTCATCAGCGTAGGCCCCATAGGACATTCCAAAAACAATGCAGCAGAATTGTGGGGTCTAACCAGGGGATTGCAACTAGCTATTGAAAATAACTTCACCAAGCTAATTGTGGAGGGCGATTCTCAAATCATCATCAACTTGCTGCGGAGAATTTTGAATGGGGCCAACCTAGAGCGCATTTCGCCCAGCTGGAGACTCTTGCATGGGCTACAGATCATCTCAGACTCTCTACGACCAAATTTGACCCTCATCCCAGCTCACGTCAGACGGAAGGCGAATCAAGTTGCGGATGATCTGGCCAATATGGGCATCAATCGGGGTGAGCCGGAACTCATCTGTAATACAGCCCTGGAACCTGATCATCCTCTACTCCAGCATTGCATACACAAAGCTAGGACAACGGATGCTCCCCCGGATGGGGTGTTAGTGAGGGCCAGATGGCCTAGGCAGGAGCACGGTGGGTGCCAACGAGGCATGGAGCCACGTGATGGGCCCGTGCCTTCATCCGCCACCCTCCGGGAGTATTAATGAGTCCTTATGGCGATGGGAAGGCTCGTTTATTACACTCGACCTCCGCATTTTGATATGGCTCTGGTGTTATTCTCTGGTGTCACTGTTTATGCTAGTGGATAGCAGAGCTTCCTCCCCCGCGGTCATGGCCGACGTTTAAGTGTACATACTGGTCCCTGGAGGCTCCCCACCGCGACCATCTCTGCGACCTCTGCTGCGTGCACTCAATGCCTAAGCACATGCGACGTCTGAGAGGGAAACCACGACGGCGTTCTCCTTGGAGACCCCGGTGACCCTCTTTCTTCTTACGTGATATGTCTCCCTATGCACCATCCCTTCACCTCCAGGAGGCGCAGCCTAGCCACACTCCTCCAGCTCCGCCAACTACAAGCTTAAACTCCTTGGAAATGATTCTTCGGTCGCTTTATTCTTCCTTGCATTTACTCCTCGCTCCTTCTGGGACTGAACCGCACTCCACTCAATGCTCGGCTCTCCCACGTACCTTAGGCAAAGAGCCACCACCTCCGATGTGGGCAAATGGAAGCTCTGGGATCCCATCCTTTGACGCAATCATAGGCAAGTAGGTAAAAGATAAATTGGCCATTCTCTACAGCCTTGTATTCGAGCTTCGCCAGGGCGTCGAGGACTTGCAGTTCCGACTATAGCTTTCGAATGATAAGGTCACACTCTTCCTCCAGCTCCTTTCCTCATTGCATGAGACCTTCGTCTCGACCCTGGAAGATGCCACCTTCAAGCAGGCATCTGACACAAATACAGCCGATGGTGAGGCAAAGGAGAGCACGACTTCGACACAGGGACAGGGCGCAACTACCATGACTGGAAATGTGGTAATGCAGGGTGCAGTAGAGCCGTCCTTGAAGGTAACTGGTAGCGCAGCCATGGCTGAGAAAGACACTGTGAGGCACGACCATGGAGCTGAGAAGAAGGAGCAGTTCGAGGAGCAATGGGGCGATGGGACAGCAATTGTAGAAGAGGAACCTTGGACAGGCGACCTCAACGCCACCTGGCCAGGTTACGCGTCAGGTGTCTAGTTTATGTTTGTTTAGAAGTCATGTCAACTGGTTGTTGCTATAGATGGAGGTCCACTTTGTTTTTAGACATTACAATGTATGGTTACTACTTTGTTTAAGCTGACTGAGATGCTGACTGGGCTGGTTTCCCCTCTGTTGGGGCAACCCAATAATTTCAGCAGACCAAATACTATGTTTTGTAGCACTTTTTTGCCTCTGGCAGGTTCTTGATATAATATATTTCTTACTTACGAAAAAAAAATATTTGGGTTCTTCAAAGAAAATTCTTGGTATGAGAATAACAAGAGACAAGAAAAATCACAAATTGACATTGTCTCGGGGTGAGTACATAGATAAGGTGTTGGAGAGGTTAAGAATGCAGAATGCAAAACCAATTAGTACACCCTTGGCCGGCCATTTCAAATTAACTACGAAAATGTGTCCGAAGACACACGAGGAGATAGAATACATGTCCAGGATCCCTTATTCATCAACAGTTGGAAGATTGATGTATGTGATAGTTTGCACAAGACCAAATATTGCACATGTAGTGGGAGTTGTGAGCAGGTATATGAATAATCTTCTTAAAGAAAATTGGGAGGAACTAAAGCGAATTCTCAGGTATTTGAGAGGTACTGCTACTCATGCATTATGTTTTGGAGGTTCAGACATTGTTCTACATGGATATATTGATTATGTTGGATTACTGAGAGGGGGGGTGAATCTGTAATAGAGCAATTCAATCATTTTCAACCACAGAATGAAAGTGTTATATCAATGTAACATTATCATCCAATAGTTGCAGAGTAAATAAACAATGAACAAATGATAAATCATGCACATACACAGTACATGAGTGTTTTACGTTGAAACCCGAAGTGGGAGAAAACCACATAATGATTTTTCTTATATATCTTTAAGAGTTACATTCATTGGAAGCACCAACTTCCTTTTTTTTCTAGCTACAACTGGAAGGAGGCTCCAACCCCCTAGTTTCTTAGGCTACAACCTGAGGGAAGCTCCAGCTCCCCAATTCTCTGGCTACAACCAGAAGGAGGTTGTAACCCCCTATGTTCTTCGACTACAACTAGAAGGTGGCTGCAACCACCTATCCTTGCCCCATCCAACCGCCCTGAAATATGAATTCCAAATGTAGACAACTTGTCACTGTCACTGAATCAACCACAACCACTATCAACCTATCACTTTCAACCTGTACCAATAACTTGTAACAACCTATACCAATCAACCTTGCATCAACCTGTACCTCAACCTGTACCATCAAAAAGTGCATCAACCATGCACCAAACCTGTATAGATAACTTATCACAACAACCTGTCCAAACAACCTATCACAACAACATGTCTTATCAATCTTATCAACCAAATCAGATCTACCAAGACAAGTATGCTACATCATCCATAAACGATGTGTCAATGATACTACTAACAAGTGCCTCCAACCATCTACCAAGTATGTACTAATCATGCATCAACTTCACATCAACTATGACTCATCAAGATGTACCAACATCATCAACTATACACCTCATGTATGTGCCAACTCATCAACTACTTATCTCAACCATGTACCCAACATGTACCTCGACCATATACCAAAGACATACACCAACATAACCATCAAAAGTTATCTAACAATTCATCACTCTATCCATAAACCAAATACCATAAACCCTTACATCAAACCATGTGCCACAACCTCATTTTTATGTAGCCTAAAGCTAAACCAACAACTTCAACAACACATCACAACCAAAAGACCAATACCCATATGCCAAATACCAACAACAACATACCATCTGTATCCCTTATCAAATCCGATATATGCAACAATAATGACCATCCAATACCATCTAAAGAGATAAACCCTAGCTCGCAAAACATACCTCAAACAAGATGTGCCATATCTCTCATAAATAGACCGCAACCATGTTGTTGCTGCAATTTTTCCACCACACTTTTTTTGACGTGATTTTTTTGCCACACTTTTTCTGCCACAATTTTTCTCCCGCACTTTTTCTGCCATGAGTTTTCTGTCGCGCTTTTTTTGCCATGATTTTTCTGTCGCACTTTTTCTACTGTGAATTTTCTTCCGCAATTTTTCTGCAGCAATTTTTCTGTCGCACTTTTTCTGCCGCACTTTTCTCTATGAATAATACCTGCCCAAATAACCTTTCACAAAATACATATTCAATGATGTTCAATAGGTTCAAGTGTATTTAAAAGAGAGATCCTTGCCTCTTATTTATACTTTCATGTAGCATCCTCAAGGAGTTATATTTTAACCATCTTAACCCACTTTTCTTATTTCAGGGTTAACCCACGTATAACCACTTGTCCACTTAACTTAACCACTTTCCATAATTAGTATGTTCTCCATTAATTTTATTATTTAAATAATTTATTTTGCATCCTCTTTGACTTATAGTACACTCATCACTTCACTTTGTTATTTAAATAATTTCTTCTTTGCAAACACTTTAACTACTTTGACCTTTTGGGGCTTCCAGATGACTCATGAGGGTTCTCCAACTTCACATGTCCATAACTCTCTAACCGTGAGGAGTTATGTGACGTTCCAGATACCACTTGAAATGGAATGACATGTGCTATCCATATAGAATAGGCTTACCTGCAAATATATCAAAACTCATACCATTATCCATCAAACAAACTTGGGTCCATTACCCAAACCTTTGTGCTACCGAAATTCACTACTGGAATTTCTTCAAGGGTTGACATCAATGACAACCAACCAAATTAATCAACAATATCCCCCTTTGGCATTGATGGAAACACTCTAATGCAATATTGAAGTTGTTAACACATTGTCAGGAAAGAAGAAATCTACAGGATGTAACTTTATCCAACCACTTCGAAGTTGGGATCTAGCCCTACCAACTTCAGAGATGGGTCTCTCTATATGATTTAGATATGTTTCAAATTTAAAATATTAGGCTAGGTAAATAAAATATGTTGGTTTTGTTGTTATAGTGTTTGTTGGTTTGGCTGATATAATTTACACATCCATTGCGCTATGAGGTATGTACCATGAAAATAAAAATCTAAACCAGAAAACAAAGGAACCTTTCACAGGGCGAGATAATGTAATCATTGGATTCTTTTAGCAGCATAAATGAGGAAATAGTAGAAAAGGTGAGAATGTCAATTACAACAAAGAAGCAGTTAAGAATTTCTTTATCATAAAATCGGAAGATGAAACACTAAAATATTTCAAAGTGAGAAATAGGGTATACAAAGATAAATCCTGCAACATTCATTACTTTCAAAGATTAGATTTAGCAAATAGTGTGATAGCTAAGCGAGAATAACATTAAACTTAGAAAGAAAAACATCACCAGTGAATACACGCAAGAATCCTGTAAAAATGCCCCTTTGTATTAATGGAAGATCTCTTGAAAAATATTACAGTATGATAGCTCATAGGGCGTAAAGATCAACTCTCAATACTTCGAAAAGTGAAGTATTTATAACCCAAAATTACAAATGATCCTGTCATTAAAGATCAGGACGTGGTAAATCTATTTTTAGCCTAACTAACGTAACAAATTACAGAAATCTAGGAACTGCCTGATGATGTGTCGCAACTGCATGTTGTTTTCTGGATGAGCCATTGGCGAGGCCACTGCACGACCTCATCTGACTAGATAGTTGATTGGGATAGGAGAACTCATCTACTACTCGATCAAGTCACAAATCTCTTCCGATCGAAGATGACTGGGAACACTGACTTTGAGTAGCCTTCGGTAGACTTCATCCATTTCTGTGTACTTGGCGAAAGTAGGCTTGGTGATGAAAATGTATCGGATCTCATGATGAATGTTGATGTCCAACTGAAGTGCATCTAGGAATGCCTTGCCAATGATGCTACCTTGAATTCCTAAAATCTTCGAACTATCCTTAGCCACATCAGCCAGTCTCTTTTTGTAGTCTGGGAGTGTCATCAGTTTGTCGTTTATCACCTTCAGACCAGGAAGACCTTTCCTCTGTAGAGCTTCAATCTTGCTGAAAAACCTTTGTACCCCTAGGTCCATGGCCTGAACCTTTTCTTCTAGCTGTAGCATCGGTCCTCTCTTGGTCAAGACTCTTTTGACCTCAAGGATGGTCTCCATTCTATCCTCAATTCTCAGCTCTTCCAGCTCCTCTCTGGTTTTAGAATTCAAGAATTTGATGATTTCATTAGCCTGTGTGGGCATCTCTCCCAGTTCTGATATGATCTTCTCGATGGCTTGTTTACTTCTCTGCACCAATTCATTTTGCTCAAACATAATCTGTATCATTGGCCATATTTCATTCATAGACTTGGTGATGTCTGTCCAGACACTTTCTTTGACTTCGGCTAGTGTTTTACCTGCCACTGTTTGCTTCCGAAGACGCTGCAACTCTTGTTTGAGCTAGTCTGACACCTGTTTTCCTTGGAGAAACTAGTTTGATAAGAAGATTTGAGTTCCTAAAGGTTCTCAATCTCCTTTTTGAGCCTACTAATATTTGTCTCCTGTAGGTTCATCTCTTCCATAGATTTGGCCAATTCAACCGTCTTTTCCAGAGACATCAGTGGATTCGTCGATGGGACTTCTGCTAGTGATGTTGTGCTCACTCTTGAGAGTGGGACTACACTCAATGGAATGAATTCCATGGGTTTCAACTGTTCTTTCTCTTTCACTAGCTTCTCCATCTTAGCTTCCATTTCCTTCAGTTGTGCATTCTGCTCCATGATTAACTTAAGAATCTCATCTTTTTCTCCTTCTATCTATGCTATTTCCTTTTCCTGCGAGTCTACTGTTGGTGGCAACTTCAATTGTTTCCTGAAAGACACTATGTCTTCATTTTTCTTCTTGATCATCTCCTCAACTTCTTTCACATTCGAGGGATCATACCCGATCTTGAGGACCAACTCCTCCAATGTCTTGATCATGTTGTCCTTGGCAAATGATGATATCTTCTCCAACTTCAACTATGTCTGGACGTTGTTCAGAGACACTTGTAACCTGGAGGTAGTAGTGGAAGCATGTGCCAATGTGGAGAAAACCATTTCTCCAATTTGCCTGTGCAGATCCATTTGATCAACAGGATGCAATTCTTTGGTCTGGAATTCGAAGGTGGCCTTTTATAGTCGGTGATTACCTTTGGGTCTGGCACCTGTTCTTGGATAAATTCCATGTACATTCTGCCCTTCTCCGTGTCGAATGCCAATAACAGCCTTTGTTGTGTTGTCGACGTCTGCTTCCAGAATTGAGCGTATGTGCTGTTGGTTAGAGTTTGATTCTTTTTCTTGACCAAGTCATATTTCTCAAAGATGCTCAGCTTTGGTCCTGTCTTGCCTGGCTGGTTGATTGGTGGAGTATCTGTAGTCTTCTTTGGTAACACAGTGGTTATAATCTGCTTGCTTCTTGTGTTGAGGAGCGACCAATCAACCTCTGTCACTGTAGTGGATGGAATTTCCTTTTCTCCATCCAGGTCAGGAGCTGGACTGGTTTTTGGCCTCTTGGTATGCAGTCAGAATTCTTCTAATGACATTTCAGTGATAGGAGGTGATAGATCCTACCTAGGCCTTTTCTCCTTCAGAGCCTGTGGTGTGGTTGTTTGTGATATAGTGACCAGGGGATCCTGTTGTTCTGATTCAACCAAAGTGTTTGGTTCCCATCCCATCTAGTTTGCAAATTTTTGTACCTCAGGCCTAGATTCGTGGACATATGGGATATTCTTGTTTTTTATCCTCATCTCTAAAATGATCCTGCATGGATTGTAGGGCCATGTGAAACTCATAAAGAATTTCATTTCCTTCAGCAACTTGTCTGCCTCCTCCCCGGTGCCTCAATTGTTGCAGATGAAAGACCCAATCTGCCCTTTGATTCTGAGTTGTTGCTTCTTCTTTAAAGACAAAAAATGAATATCATCTGAGTTTATCATCTGCCTTATGTATTCCAGAGAAAAAATTCTGACAGGTAAGTATTTGGGTAGTTTATATGGGGCCAACTCGCACCCATAGACTCTTATCTCAGTGTGATTTTGGTACAGGTACCAATCACCAGTTTTCGTATGATCCGAGAGATGTAGGATGCTCTGGACTTCATCATTAATCCTGGGTTCGGGTCTGCCACTGAGCATACTCACCACTGGGTGGTATAATTGATCGACGAACTGATTGAAACTGAATTCCGTTGAGTTATGTCTGAGCAGGGAAGTCCATGTGGTTATTGCTTGGGGTCTTCCATCCCCGTCCATCTTCTGTATGGAAAAAAAAAATTTGTCTGCTTGGAAGAAAATGAACATGTATGCCAGTATTGAAGAATACTGGAACATGCCTTCTATGGCGAAATTGACAATTTTTTTGTGAATATTGTTCGCCAGGAATGTGCTGAAGTCGAACTGTGTAGTAGGCTTCTCATCGGTGGAGAAAATAGACAAAAATCATAGAATGGGTTCATCTACCCACTGATATGAATAATAACCCAACAAGGTGCATAGGGACGTGATAACCTGGTTTCCTTTGGTTGAGAACATGGAGGAAGGATAAGGGGGATTTGTAGCGGGGAGC
>SNQJ01S0114458.1:28224-38761 GCA_010110895.2 Picea sitchensis
CTTATTCCTGAGAAAACAAACTACAATCATTCTTGTATAATCATCAAATAATAACATAAAGTATTTTTCACCTTTTAAACCCTTTGTTGTAGTTGGTCCAACTATATCAGTATGCACAATTTCCAGTGGCCTTGTCGTTGAATATTCCTTTGATTTAAACCTGGTCTTTGTTTGCTTTCCTTGTTGAAAATGCTTGCATAAAGTGTTGGTTGGTTTCGTAATATGGGGCATTTCTCTAACTTCTTCCTTTTTGTTGACTTTGACAAGGTTATCAAAATGTATATGACCCATTCTTATGTGCCATCGCCAACTTTCATCTTCCTTTCCTAGACAACACTTTTCATTTCAAATTTCACTTACTACATATATCTTGCTTGAAGTTCTTGCAGTTGTTGCAATGAATTTTGCTAAACCTTCTTTTCTTATCACTCACTTTTGTGAATCGAAAGTAACTTTATGACCTTTATCACACATTTTACTCACACTTAGAATATCATGTTTCATATCTTCTACTAGTAGAACATTTTTTGCCTTGGTATTCTTGTTTCCAATTCTGACTGTGCCTTTTCCAATGATTTTAGTTGAATCATCAGTTCCAAAGGACATTGATCCATCTATTTCCTTTCTTAATGTAAGAAACCTGTCTTTATCACCTGTCATGTGTCTTGAACAACCATTGTCAACATACCAACCATGTTTCTTTTGCTTCGCTTGTAGAGTGAGTGTGCATTCTTCATTGCTATACTGATTCTTCTTTCTTATCCATGTTCTCTTCTGAGGTTCTGATCTGTGACGGTTGTTGTTATGTTGTGGTTCTATAGGAGGAACTGTCATTCTACAATATTTTTCCATGTGCCCAAAGTTGTTACACTTGTAGCATTCCACTACAGTGCTCAATGATTCAAACGTGTTGTAACTTCTTCTCTGTGTTTCATTGGGACTTATTAGATAACCCTTTTGGGTATGAATTTCAAAGTTGTTTATGTTTCTGCTATTAGCTCTGCAATTCATAGCTTTATGTCCAAAATTATTACATTCATAACATAAACCAAAAAAGATAGTTTGATACTTGGGAGTTGAATATCTTCTTAAAGGAGTTGCTCTTCTGAATCCCTCTTCTTCCTAAGGCCTATCTATCGATTGTTGATTCTGAAATATGAATCTTCTCGGTGGAGTGTCCCTATAATCTTCTTTGTAGTTCGTCATATCCCCTTTGGTTGTTTCTGCATAGATTTTTGGATATGTTTCTTTTTATGTTGTTTTGGAGCTTGATTCCTTTTCTTTATAATTGTATCCAAGTCCGGACTTGTCATGATGATGCTTTTGACTGCTGATAATGTTATCCAAAACTTTTGAGTTGTTCTGCTTATTTTTCTCTTGAATATCCTTTCTTAATGTGACAATCTCTGCTTCCAAATTTTCAATGATCCAATCTCTTTCTTCTAGCTTTTATTTGAGATATTCTTCAATTATTTTATCTTCTTCTATTTGAAGCTTCAAATTTGTGATCCTTTGTTCTAGTTCCTGAGTGTCCTTTTTCTAGTCTAGTTCCACTTGTAGCTTGTTTTTCTTCTTTTCTCTTCTTATAACTTCTATGGCACACAAAAATTCTTCTCGGTAGTCAACTTTTGCCTCTTCATATTCTTCTTCGGTGTCTTCTTTATCAGGTTCTTTTACTGCCATGAATAGAACTCTTTCTATTTCACTGTCACTGACTTCATCTTCATTTGACGAGGAGATGTCTTCTTTGGTGCATAAGCTTTTATTGAAAGCTTTCTTTGTGGTTCTTTTGCCTTTATATGTTTGTTTGTTATTTCAGTAATCTTCATCATTCCTCTTAATTTTCTTATGTAGACATTTGTTAGAAAAATGACCAATACCATCACAATTAAAAAAAATCAATGGAAACTCACATTTATATCTGTCATTGGTTCCTTTGTTCAATATTTTGACAAAGTTAGTCATTTCTTCATCATCTTCCAAGATGTCTCTGTTGCTGCTATGTTCTTTTTCCTTTTGCTTTGCCTTTTTCTATGACCTTTTGGATGCTTTGAAAGATGCTTCTTTTATATCTGGATTTTCCTGTTCAGTTCTCATTTCATATACTGTGAATATTCCATGTAGTTCATCCATGCTTATTGAGTCTATCTTCTCTTCCTTCTAGTGTTGATATCTTAGTGTTGGCCCTTGACCATGTTTTGGGAGATTCTTGGTTATAGTGACCTATTTTGGGACTTCGACAGCCTGTTGAAGGAGGAGCGCAAGATGAAGCAGAGATCATGGGATATCAACCCACTTTTGGATCCTTTTTGGGTTTTTGGGAATATGTAATGGGAATGGGATGTTGACCCACGGGCTTACCCATGTTTAGGCCTATTTTGTATGTATAAATAGAAGGATAGGCAATGTAAGAAGAGAGTCATCGAATAGTGCATCTATGTGATGTGAATGTATGCTAAGTGCGAGAAGAGTCTATAATAGATTTGTGCATGACTGCAAGAGACTTCCAGAGCTAAGTGTAGGTCCTTGTAGAAGATTGTGGAGGGATTAGTGTTGTAACGTAAGGAAGAAGGATCTAGCGAGCTACGTGGATCTTATGTCCTATGCAGAATAAGGGTTTTGATGGATTTGTGCTTGTAACTGATTGAATGAAGACAATAAATAAGAAGAGTTGGTGGAAGTAGCCCTAGGGTGGGGGCGAACCATGTAAACGATGTATTTTGTGCTTGACTTAATGTGTTTATGTCTTCTTTTCTAAGTTCTTTAAAATGATTAGATAGATCTTCTTATGCTTAGTGATAATGATGTATAAGAGTGTTAGATATGATCTATATGAATGTGTTGAGTGCTTGATCTACTAGATATGACCTGTCTATTGATGCTAAGTTCTTAAATATAATAGATTAGTGTGAATGCTATGAAGCCTTGTTTTATCAGTGAAGTGATTAATGATTATATATTGAGGAATTGACGATGCTAAGTTCTTTATTAAGTAGCATAATCACAGATTTGTGTCCCAGCTAAGGTTACAGACACCTGAGTCTTGCAACCACCCCTACCTCTACCTCAGGTGAGACTTCATCTGCTTTGCAGGTGTTGCCTAAAGGGCCAGTAGTTAGGGTTTTGTTGGTGTGTTGTTGTAGCATTGAATCTTGGGTCTGCCCCTATACCAACAAATGGTTCCATTGTCGGGACCTGAAACTATGATTGTTGGGAACTGAAGTAAATAAAAGAGAATTTTTGTGCATAGATCTACTATTGAAGTGCACAGTATCGGGATATGTAACTGTGATTGTTGGGAACTGAGAAAGAAGAAGCTCTGTGTAAAAATTTGATTTGGAACTGTGAAATCTCTATACGTAGATATGTTTCCCTAGTGCACAGTATTCTACTTGATTTATAAATCTCTGTGCTAAATGAAAGAATCCCGATCTAAAAAAAAGAGGTCGGATGTGAAGGAAAGAAGAAAGATCTTAAAGATTTGTGCTCTAAGAAAGGTAAGAGTGAGAATTTCTGATTAAAAGAGGTAGGATCTACAAGCTCTGTGCTTCGATAAAGGTAAGAATAGTTAAAAATTTTAGATCTAGAAGCTTTGTGCTCTTTAGAGGTAAGATAAGGGGAAATGTTTGTTTCTAGAGTATGGATCTAGGTATATTTAATAGAGTTTGTCCCAGTTTGAAAAATAGGGAATTAATAGATGAAATAAGGTTTGATATGAATAGATCTAATAAGAATAGTGAAAGATATCCTACATAGAAAGAATTTTTGGCCTAACGAATGGATGCAGGATCCCAGAAATAATTTATTGGAGGTTATCTCCTATGATCCTAGTGCGCAGTACAAAAGAGGCTAGGGATCATTTAAAATAAAGAGACAATTAACTCTTTGTTACAGTTGCATAAAACCGAGACATCTTTCTAAAGAATGCCCTGGGAGAATACCTAGTTGTCTTTGTTGCAAAGCTATGGACCATGAAGTGTTGGATTGCCCCAGAATGATTGTTAAGCTTGAAGGAATGAATTTGAATAAAGAAAACCCTAAGGTAGCTCCAGAGGCTATAGCAGAACCCCAGGAAGAATCAAAGAAAATACTACTACAGATGAAAGAAACCTTGAATGACCACCGACATGTTAGGTTATCAGAGATATTTAAAGAAAAATAATTCCTTGAATCAAGGATAGGAGACTTTGACATTGACTGTGTTCTAGATGAGGAAACATAGGTGAATATCATGACAGAGAGAACTTGGGAAGCTATAGGAAGGCATGCTATGATTCCTTCACTAAAAGGAATAGGGTTATTCAGAGGAAAATTGGTAAACCTGTGTGGAAGGCTCACTCAGATACTTATGACCATCAATGGAACTTCAATGGAGGAAGATTTTGAGATTATTAAATTTTTTGAAGACCGCGCCCCGTTTACCATGTTAATAGGAAAACCTTGGATTCATAGAGATCAAGATAGATGGAAAAAACGAAGAAGAAGTCTGGAGCAGAAGAAACAAGAATTGAAAGATTTCATGACCAAAAGGATCACACACTTGATTGAAGAATAGGAGAATAGATAGAAGCTATTTGACACTAGAGACCCTGATTTCGAAGCTACAAGAACAATAGAAGACCCACAAAAGACTAAAGTACTTACTCAAGATAAAGAAGAGGTACTTACTAAGACCACAAAAGATAAGAATAAGAATGGAAAACAAACTACTGAGAAGAATCTCATTGGAAAGAAGGCTAGAAACCTAAGTAAGAAGAGGGCTAGGATTGAAAAGTAACAAAAGATTCCAGAGGAAACTTCACATAAATTTTTTTGCAGAATTGGAGCGTTTTCGAGATATCAAAACAACGACACATGGTACATCGCTAGGGCGAAGAAATATAGTCGTTGGGGCCAATATATCCATTCGAATGCTGCTACGAACGGTTCAGAAAGAATTTATATCTTGACACCATACCATTGGACCGCACCATAACGGACAAAACAAGAGTTAATAAGGCTTCATACATGTTACAAGCGAATTGTTGTCAAGTTACCTATATACCTCATCACACCATGCACCGAGAACACTTTTTCCAACTGATAATTTTGAGCCCATAGACTAAGTTACTATTGTATACAGTGACCATTGCACTCTTTCCGACTATTCTAGTGCAGTATCTCAGTTAACTTGTCCCCAATAAATTTTAATCCCGAGCACGTATGTCTAACGAGCTCAACACAGTTAAAGAATAAATGACAGAAGTACTCCTCGAATTTATGACTGAGAGAGTCATATTGATGTATGAAGGTATATAGGCTTCCTCTACAAGAGATGTGCAAGCATCCCCATGCACTGCTCGAGTCGGACCATCCTGGCCAGTAGATGAAAAGAGAACTAAGCATAGAGACAATCTCGTGAATGCCAAGTTGATTCTGAGTATTTTACCTGACTACCTACCACCAAGGATCGGCACCATCAATCGAGACAGTGTGCCCAGAGAGTTTGAGTACACTTTGGTCACTATGTACCTCCCAAAAGGGATACATGTAGTGCGCACAGATCAAGATAAGATCGCAGCATTGAAGTTTAGCAACTTCAACCTTGGCGATAGGAAGGTCTATAATATGCTTTCCCCACATAAGTATTTGACCAGGACCAAGGGAAAGAATTCAAAGATAGTTCCCTAGTCATGGAATATGAACCTCGTGCAGTCCACACTGCTCAATATAATGAAGATTCCTCACTTCGGAACGCACCAAGAAGTGAATGCGTGCATCAAACTACTATTGTCCTACTACCATGGCGGACATTTATGGTTGAACCACCATATCATAGTGGATCCAACATTGATCTATCGGATCACAGGGCTCAGCATGCAAGGCCCTTACCCACATAATTTGTACCCTGCAAAATCCATGGATTGTTCTCTTGCGTAGAATATTAAAGACACCTACGGAGATGTCGAGAAGGGAACATGAGGCTACAAGGTAGCCTCTATCTAGAGCGACGTAGTGAACATTGCCTGTCAATTGATTGCAGTAAATCTAGTTCGCAAGAACTGACCCACCCAAGTAATTGGATTTGTAGTCGACCTCGTAGGGAAGTGCGTGAAGGGCCTACAAATGAATTGGGAGAAGTACCTCATGAACCAGTTGGAACTGGACTACAAGAAAGTGAAATATCGGGGATACAAATTCCACTTCACTTGGCTTCTGATACTGATCGCTTTCATTGAATGGGGGATACCGAAAGGTGCGACCTTCCCGGACATCGATCCGTTTGAACCTCTGGCCGCGAAGTTTAGTACACTGTGGTACTCGAATGACATGATCAAGCAATGGCAGTCGAATGCCGTGTTCCACACGTATTACAACTAGTTGAAGACAGTCATCCAGTCTGAGCCGTGTATAACCCTGAACACTCTTGACTGTTTCATACCTTTCATGAAGTTCAGTGTGAACCACCATTTCATCTATATAACAACGCGAGCTAACGAACACAAGGAAAATATGCAGTCTTACTAGAAGATAATAGAGGAGGAGTTGGAGGAGATCACCAAGGACTGGTTGGCTGGCATCCTCATTCCAGTAGACCCTGCGGATTTGTCTGACTTAGATAGTCCCGAAGCAGCGCAGGATACACATAGACCCAGCAAGACAAAGAGAAATGAGGACGCCCAGGATGTAAGTAGTACCTCTGCGAAGAATTCTTCTATCTCAACTGAGCAAGGAGGTGATGGCATAGACATAGGTGGCACAGAATTTGAACAAAGGAAAGGAGAGGTTACACCACCTAGAGACGAGGAGGACCCATCAAAGAAACCCTCATCCCGAAAGAAAGTGACAGCAACTAGGACCAAATTTGAAACCACCCTCACCTCAGACGACTTCAAATTCATCGTCGCTACGCTGAATGATGCTTCACTGGAGATAGAAGAGAAGCAAGAAGCTAATAAGGAGGAGGTGTTCAGTCGGATTAAGGACGTGCTCCAAGGAGTACAGAAGGAACAACAAAACTAATTCATGAGCCATCTCAACTACACTGCATCGCCTATACAGTCGAAGCTCACCTTTGACGAGCTCATGAAGAGACAACACAAGCCACCCAGGCTTTAGCGCAAGAACATAAAGACCTTGAGGAGAAACACAGTGTTGCAGAATGGGAAAATCTTGCTCTGCAAGAGAAATGGGATGAAGAAAAGGCACAGTTACAACAAATCAAGGAATAGTTGCTCACCGAGCAACTTGAGGTAAAGGAAAGGTTCACCAGAGCACTTCGCTCTGTGATAGTCATTGAATTAAAGGCTAAATAACAAGTTCCACAGTAGGTGGCACAATTGGAAGACATGATTCAACAACTTCAACAACGCATAGCAGACTTGGAGCTAAGCATAGTACCTGAGACATCTCAAGATGTAAGAGACCAACGGGAAGCAGCTGCCCACAGTGCAGTTGACAGATTAAAATCTCTTGCCTTGGAATGCAAGTAGTTGAGTAACCAGAGTTCCCATACATATGAGAACCTCACCGAGAACCCAGAGTTATATGCATTGGAGTCACAGCTCAAGGAAGAAAAACAACACACAGACACACTATAGGCACAGTTGAAAGCCCTGTCAGCTATAGAAAGAATGAAGTGGTATCAAGAGAAATGCACCACCCAACAATAGATCCATATGATTCAAAGAAGAGTGATGGAAGTTACTCAATGGATTCAACCAGTGCAATATAAGGAATGTCAGCTATTTACAGAAGTTGAAATCCAAGGAACAGAGCTAGAACAAGTTGTCATTGCAACAGAAGAACACCTAGAAGGGCTCGTGAATGACACAGTGATCCGGGAGCTCATCGAGCAAGAGGCCATAGCACAACAACAATTCAAAGTAGCTCGAACCAAGCTTGAGGCATTCGAACCAGAAATGATCAGACCAGAGTGACTCGGGATGATTCACAATTGAGTGTTGGGGGTCTGTTGGCCCTTGACCAAGTTTTGGGAAATTCTTGGTCATAGTGACCTATTTTGGGACTTCGACAGCCTGTCGAAGGAGGAGTGCAAGATGAAGCAGAGATCATGGGATCTCGGCCCACTTTTGGATCCTTTTTGGGTTTTTGGGAATATGTAATGGGAATGGGATGTCAGCCCATGGGTTTACCCATGTTTAGGCCTATTTTGTATGTATAAATAAAAGGATAGGAAATGTAAGAAGAGAGTCGTCGAATAGTGCATCTATGTGATGGGAATGTATTCTAAGTGCGAGTAGATTCTGTAAGAGATTTGTGCATGACTGTAAGAGACTTGTAGAGATAAGTGCAGGTCCTTGTAGCAGATTGTGGAGGGCTTAGTGTTGTATCGCAAGCAAGAAGGATCTAGCGAGTTGCACAGATCTTTTGTCCTGTGCGGCGTAAGGGTTTTGATGGCTTTGTGCCTATAATCGATTGACTAAAGACAATAAAGAATAATAGTTGGTGGATGTAGCCCTAGGTGGGGGTGAACCACGTAAATGATGTGTTTTGTGCTTGTTTGAATGTGTTTATGTCTTCTTTTCTAAGCTCTTTAAGATGATTAGATAGATCTGCTTATGCTTAGTGATAATGATGTATAAGAGTGTTAGATATGATCTATATGAATGTGATGAGTGCTTGATCTGCTATATCTGACCTATCTATTGATGTTAATTTCTTAAATATAATAGATCAGTGTGAATGCTGCAAAGCCTTGTTTTATCAGCGAAGTGATTAATGATTATATATTGAGGAACTGATGGTGCTAAGTGCTTTATTAAGAAGTATAATCACAGATCTGTGTCCCAGCTAAGGTTGCAGACACCTGAGTCTTGCAACCATCCCTGCCTCTACCTCGATTGAGAATTCATCGACTTCGGAGGTGTTTCCAAAAGGGCTGGTAGTTAGGGTTTTGTTGGTGTGCTGTTGTAGCATTGAACCCTGGGTCTGCACCTGTGCCAACACTTAGGATCAAATATCATAGAAAGATATCTTAGTACCTTTTGAACAATTACAGATTCTTTAATTTCTTCTCCCAATCCTATCATTGCATTTATTGTTTCATCGACTCATAAGAAGTAAGCTGCAATATTATCATCTTCCTTCATCTTTGGTTGTTCGATCTGGCCTTTGTAGGTTGAAGGTTTTCTTCTTTGACTTTTGAATCTTGTCCCAAATCTCTTTAGCAGATTTACAATATATAACTTTGATGTATATTGATTCACAAAGATCATTCAAAAGTGCATTTGCGGCTTTGGAATTATTTTTCCCAATTTTTATTGCTCTTTCATTTGTTGGCGGAACTGTTGGTTCTTTGTATCCATCTACAATAGATTGCCAAATCTCAAATCCTTGTGCCTGTATATATATTTTCATCCTTCTGATCCAAAATGCACACTTTTTTCCATCAAACTGTGGTATTCCATTTTTATACATGTTGTTGCTCTCCATGATCTGCCTTCAATGGTTAAACTGATTTCCGAAGGAACCTGCTCTAATACCAATTGTTGGATTACTGAACGAGGGGGTGAATCAGTAATAGAGCAATACAATCCTTTTCAACCACAAAATGAAAATGTTATATCAATGTAGCATTATCATCCAATAGTTGTAGAGTAAATAAACAATGAAAAAATGAGCAATCATACACATATACAATACACTAGTGTTTTACGTGGAAACCCAAAGTGAGAGAAAACCATGAAATGTTTTTTCTTATATGTATTTAAGAGTTACATTCATTGGAAGCACCAACTTCCTTTGTTCTCCAGATGCATCTAGAAGGAGGCTCCAACCCCCTAGTTTCTCAAGCTACAACCTGAGAGAAGCTCCAACTCCCTAGTTCTCTTGCTACAACTAGAAGGAGGCTACAACCCCCTCTGTTCCATGGCTACAACCAGAAGGTGGATACAACCACTTATCCTTGCCTCGTCCAACCACCCTGAAATATAAATGCCAAATGTAAACAACCTATCACTGTCACTGAATCAACCACTTCCATTGTCAACCTGTCATTGTCAACTTGTACCAATAACCTATAACAACATGTACCAATCAACCCTGCATCAAGTTGTACCGTCAACAAGTGCATCAACCATGCACCAAACCTGTACAAATAACTTGTCAAAAAAATCTTTCTAAACAACCTATCACAAAAACATGTCTCATCAATCTTATCAACCAAATCAGATCTAACAAGACAGGTATGCTACATCATCCATAAACGATGTGTCAACAATACAAATAACAAGTTCCTTCAACCATGTACCAAGTATGTACCAATCATGCATCAACTGCACATCAACTATGACTCATCAAGATGTACCAACATCATCAACTATACACCTCATGTATGTGCCAACTCATCAACTACTTGTCTCAACCATGTACCCAACATGTACCTCAACTGAAATGATCCCAAGACAAATTCTTTCTTGGAATCACTAACTACTACTAATTTATTGAGTTTTTAAGTGCATACAAGATTCATCAACACATGGAGATCACAATATATTCAAGATGTAGAAGCACAAGCAAAGATCTGACCTTTTTA
>SNQJ01S0114459.1:8987-28214 GCA_010110895.2 Picea sitchensis
ACAATGATGACAATGGGAATCATTTTGAAAGGAGAAACACTCATAACTGTGCACAGAATAACACTCAGAAAACTAGTAGAGTGACTCCTAGACCTCTCTAACCTCAATTCTTGGAAGGATAGCAAGCTGGAAATCAAGGACAGCAAGGACAAGGTGAAGAATTTACAGGTTATTTGAGGAAGTATCAAAATCTTAGAGAGGAATTCCATGTAGCTATGTCCTTACAAGATTTGTGTACCATTAAGTATGGGAATAGACCAAGGGATTACAACAGGGGGCCACAAAAATTGGATCTTCAACGGAAGGTTAGAAAATTGTTTATCCCTTCCTTTGATGGCTCATACAAATGAGATGCCAGAGCTAGGGTTTAGAATTTGGACACATATTTCCAACTCAATCCTATGTTGGAGGCAAAGGCCATTAGATATGCTACATTGCATTTGGATGGAGAGGCCCACAAGTGGTGGTACCATGGGATAATCACGTTGGGGCATGCTAGTATTACCTCATGCGTGGACTTCACATAGAGGCTTAGTGACCGATTTGATAAGATGGACCCAAATCTTCATTTCAGGGATCTGGCACAACTCAAGTAGATTGGTACAATGGATGCTTACATTTCATAGTTTAATAGGATCGTGATGATGATGATGAATGTGTCGAAGCACGGGATGATTATTATTTTCATTGAAGGACTATTTGAGCCCCTACATGGTTGGATTAAAGCCTTCAAACCAAATTCTCTATAGGATGCTATCATTAGATCACGAGACATGGAGAATTCGGTCCCAAAGAGTAAATTTCTTTCTAAACCTTTCCTTCCTTAGAAAAAAAAAAGAAACCCTTCCAGAAGGAGTGGCCCAAGAGGGATAAGTTGAATGATGAGGCTCATAAAGAACTGAGAAGGAATAAACTTTGTTTCAATTGTAAGGATCCTTAGGAACCTGGTCATAGGTGCATGGGTAAGGGTAAGGTACATTACATAGAGGTGCTTTCAGATAGTGATGAGGAAGAGGAAGCAAGACAAGCTCAGGGCAGTGAGCACATCAATCTGAATTATGAGCAGCCACATGAGAAGGTTAAGGGTGGTACTATTGCCAATCTATCATGTGTTCCTAGATTTAAGACTTTCAGAATTCGTGGAGTATTACAGGAATAATGTGTCACGGTTTTGATTGACGATGGGGCAACCCACAACTTCATTGACTTGGCTATGGTGGCTAGGAGAGGAATTCTTGTAGATAACTTTGAGGGATTTAATGTAGTGGTATTTGATCGGTAAAATATGAGATGAACACATAAGGTTATGTGGTTGGATGTGATGTTGGGAAACTACACTTTGACAGATGAATTTTATGTAGTTGAACTGGCAGACACTAATGTCATATTGGGTGTTCAATGTCTTTATTCTCTGGGAAAACATTCATAGAACTACCAAACAATGGAGCTAGAATTCAGGGCATTGGATGGTAAGAAGGTGGTTATGAGAGGTATGGCCAATGGTGCTCCTAACATTGTTTCAACGAAGCGGATGGAAATCATATTCAGGCACAAAGATTTAGCTTGTGCAGCAGAGTGTTTGATTACATTTAAGAAGTATTTAGATAGTATCCAACTTTATCATGTAGACATTCAATCATTGTTGGGAAAACATGATCGATTTTTTGGAGATATTCCTATAGGGAGACCTCCTGACAAAGGCTTCGAGCACACCATTGAATTAGAAGAAGGGACCAAACTAGTTATAACTACTCCTTACAGGCACCCGAAGAAGTTCAAGGATGAAATAGAGAAGATCATCAAGGATTTTTTAGATTTGGGGCATACCAAACCCAGTTCCAGTCCGTTCGCTTCTTTAGTGGTCTTGTTCAAGAAGAAGGACAGAACTATGAGGATATGTATTGACTATCGGGCCTTAAGAAGACTATCAAAAATGTATATCTTATTCCCAGTATCGATGAGTTGTTGGATGATTTGCATGGGCTAGTCTATTTCTCGAAGATTGATCTTCGATCGGTATATCACCAAATCAGGGTCAGGGAGCAAGATATTCACAAGATTGCTTTCAGGTGCCATTATGGGCACTATGATTTCTTGTTCATTCTTTTTGGGTTGACCAACGTGACTGCTACTTTTCAGTCTTGCATGAACCACATTTTCAACAAGCAGTTGTGGAAGTTTCTTTTAGTGTTCTTTGATGATCTCCTTATATTCAATAGGACATGGGAGGATCATCTGAGGTAGTTAGACGAGGTATTGAACATTATGGAGAAGCAGTCATTATATGCCAAGGAGTCTAAATGTGAATTTGGCATGACAAAGAGTTTGTATTTGGGCCATGTGATCAGTGCGCAGGGTGTGCAGGTGCATCAGGAGAAGATATAGGCCTTATTGGATTGGCCACCACCTAAGTCCCTTACAAATGGTTTTATGGATAGTGCACTTACTATAGACACTTTGTTAAGGGGTTTTCATAGTTGGGTTCACCCCTGAAAAATCTCACGAAGAAGGGAGAATTTATATGGATAGGGGAATCTCATAAGGCATTCAGCAAGCTTAAGGAGGTGATGAGCACTTGTCCAGTATTGGCACTTCCTGATTTCACTCATCCCTTTGTGCTTGAGTGTGATGCCTCATGTGAGGGTATAGGAAGTGTCTTGATGTAGAAAAAAACATCCTATAGAATTTGAGAGTCAGAAGCTCAAGGGACCAGAGAGACTCTACTCCATCTATGACAAGGAGATGCCCGTTGTTATGCATGCCTTGGAGAATTTCAAACATTATTTTGTAGGTGGAAGGTTTGTGGCTAAGACTGACCACAACATTATGTGGTATTTCCTGGAACAGAAGGATATGAATGAGAGACAACATAAGTGGGTCAGCAAGATATAGGATTACGATTTTGGAATTGAATATGTGAAGGGAACAAAAAATATTGGTGTTGATTCCCTTTCCTATGTTTGATTTCCAATATTGGTGTGAAGGGAATAGACCTCATTTCATCGCAAAGAAATGAGAGATTGTTTTGGGCATGGCATCCTTGGGAACCAAGGGTGGCTTGAGTCAAACACAATGTAGATTGACAACAATGGAGGCTTCAACGAAGGCAGTCTTGGAGAAGTCTCAACGGTTGTGAAACTTGTAGGATCATAATCAAAGAGTTGAAGATAAGAAATTGATTGCACTAGCAACTATTTTAAAGGTCATTGAACAATGGATAGACCAGGAGGCACCTTGTTTCTGGTGGAGTCACAAACAATAGGAGGCAGATTGGTTAGAAAACACGCTTAGTGTAAAAGATCTAAGTGTTGGGTCCAAGCAGCACATGTAAGAACTCACCCAATAGGACTTACATTCAAACGTGAAGGCAATTGGAGATGAGGACCGAGACCCTATAACCATTGTGAAGTTTTGTAGGAGATCCATGGGAATATATGACCATGAGTTGATTATAGAATAATTGGAAGAGTTGTGTTGTATGTAACAAGAAGTGAAGTTGGTTTTTAAGTACCAGTGCATGGAGAAAAATTTTGATATCATGTATGTTAGTATCCTTGGTATCTACTGGGCACTCTCTTATTGCTAGAAAATCATGAGTTGGTTCACTGCCTAGGAGCAGGCATTGTAGCCTTGGGCACCTTGGGAGAAGGTGCCATGGAAATTTCATTGCGAAGACAACTTAGAAGTATAGGGGAAGGTGGTAACCCTCCCCTGCTGCGACAAAGTCAGTAGATGTTGGGTTTTGGTAGGAAATTTGACAGTATTTGG
This sequence comes from Picea sitchensis, assembly GCA_010110895.2. Lineage (NCBI taxonomy): Eukaryota > Viridiplantae > Streptophyta > Pinopsida > Pinales > Pinaceae > Picea > Picea sitchensis. The sequence continues at coordinate 12,756 of SNQJ01S0114459.1, forward strand.
TACGTTGAGTTGTAGGAGTGACTTAGAATCTGTGGGGAAATGGGGAGACTTTGCCTTATTTCATTGAGGTTTGATAGAATGACCAAAGTGTAGACATAAAAGACTCATTTCAAACATAGGTACATGCATGCTCACGATTGGTGTAATGTCCCTTTCCAAGTGATAATTCCAGGAGGACTTAATAGCCTATTTAATTCCCATGGGCTATAGTAGGTGCAAGGGAATAAATTTAGTTATTTAATGTTTTTTGGTGAAAAAAAAACATTTAAAGGTGATATTGAACAGCTGAATTAAAAGGTGATATAAAGTGACTTTGGGGAAATAATAAATGGAGATCTTATAAAGTCACCTTATAATTAATTATTATAGTGGAAAAGGAAAAAGGGTATATAAAGTGCAATTGGAGCTCATTCTCATCATTCATGATCATCTTCTCAAAATCGATTTGGAGAGATTTTGAAGATTTTTTTTGGATTTGGGACTGAAACCCTTGAGAGATTGGGTTCGGTGGTGAGACTAATCCACCCTAGCTAGTCAAGTTGGAGAGATCATTTAGATCTTTCGTCAGGATCCATTATTGAAGCAGGAATCTGCATCATTTTGGCAAATTGTGGAGCATTTTTAGAATCGTGGATGTTTTATGGAGGCCATGCCATTAATTTGTTGATATCAGAAGGGGTCGTACTTGTATTTTCATCTCATGGAGGTTTCAAAAGAGGGTTGTACCACCCATTGCATCTCATGGGTGTTTTAAGGGAGGGGATGTACCATATATTGCAGCTAGTGGGAGCTTTAAGAGGGGTTGTACCACCTATTGCAACTCGTGGGTTCTTTAAGAGGGTTTGTACCACCTATTGCATCTCGTGGGAGTATTAAAGGGGGTCTTACCATCTATTACAACTCATGGGAGACATGAATATGGGTAGTTCCATCCTTTGTTATTCGTGGTGTCTCTAAAGAGGGTCATTTAACTACAGATCGAGTTGTCATCATTATCTCCACTCTTCCTTTGGACCATGGTCATTCTCAGCAACTCATACCATCTAAAAAGGGGGTTGTCTCAGTATAAAGGGGGGTGCAATTATCTAAGGAAATTTACACGTCAGAAGAATGAATATATCATATTTCATTTGCTAATATTTTGTGATTGTTATCATTTGCAATTAAATGTAATTGTTTCCTTTTATGTCGGATGAAATAAAACCTCCATTTGTGTGGAAAAATTATTATGGATCTATTCTAAAATTGTCTAAAAGAAGAGTTCTGAAATTTGAATAAACACAAAACATATCAGGAGTAAGGACGGGATTTTACAGTGGTATTAGAGCTGGTGTTCCTTCCATCCTATGAATTGCATGCTTTTTGATGACTCTGTTGGACAGGGACTATATCACATACAGAAGTAGAAGGTAGAGAGGGGTTGATAATGTATTTCACTGAGAGTTAGAAGAAGAGGAAGACATGGGGGACATGAATGAATCGCCTGAGGGTAGCACTCTGAATATTTTGAATGACCTTGCAAGGGGGAACAATATTTGGTTCAACTTTTCACCCAGTTTATAACAAATAATCATGGGAACCAAAACAATGCAAGCCATAATGGTTCAGAAGGGGGAAATGACAACAATGGTGACAATGGGAATCATGTTGAAAGGAGAAACACTCATAACCGTGCACAGAATAACACTCAAAAAACTAGTAGAGTGACTCCTAGACCTCTCTAACCTCAATTCTCGGAAGGACAACAAGCTAGAAATCAAGGCCAGCAAGGACAAGGTGAAGAATTTACAGGTTATTTGAGGAAGTATCAAAATATTAGAGAGGAATTCCATGCAGCTATGTTCTTACAATATTTATGTACTATTAAGTTTGGGAATAGACCAAGGGATTACAACAGGGGCCCACAAAATTTGGATCTTCAACGGAAGGTTAGAAAATTGTTTATCCCTTCCTTTGATGGCTCATACAAATGTGTTGCCAGAGCTTGGGTTTAGAATTTGGACACATATTTCAAACTCAATCCTATGTTGGAGACAAAGGCAATTATATATGCTACATTGCATTTGGATGGAGAGGCCCACAATTGGTGGTACCATGGGATAATCACGTTGGGGCATGCGTGGACTTCACATAGAGGCTTAGTGACTGATTTGATAAGATGGACCTAGAGATTCATTTCATGGATCTAGCACAACTCAAGCAGATTGGTATAGTGGATGCTTACATTTCAGAGTTTAATAGGATCGCGATGATGGTGATGAATGTGTCGAAGCACGAGATGATTATTCTTTTCATTGAAGGACTTTTTGAGCCCCGACATGGTTGGATTAAATCCTTCAAACCAAAGTATCTATAGGATGCTATCATTAGATCACGAGACATGGAGTATTTGGTCCCAAAGAGTAAATTTATTTCTAAACCTTTCCTTCCTCAAAAAAACAAATAAAAGAAACCCTTCCAGAAGGAGTGGCCCAAGAGGGATAAGTTGGATGACGAGGCTCATAAAGAACTAAGAAGGAATCAACTTTGTTTCAGTTGTAAGGATCCTTGGGAACCTAGTCACAGGTGCATGGGTAAGGGTAAGGTGCATTACATAGAGGTGCTTTGAGATAGTGATGAGGAAGAGGAAGCAGGACAGGCTTAGGCCAGTGAGCACATCAGTCTGAATTATGAGCAGCCACATGAGAAGGTTAAGGGTGGTACTATTGCCACTCTATCATGTGTTCCTAGATTTAACACTTTCAGAATTCATGGAGTATTACAGGGACAATGTGTCACAGTTTTAATTGACGGTGGGGAAACCCACAACTTCATTGACTTGGCTATGGTGGCTAGGAGAGGCATTATTGAAGAGAACTTTGAGGGATTTAATGTAGTGGTAGTTGATGGGTAAAATATGACATGAACACATAAGGTTATGTGGTTGGANATACTTCTGGGGTGTAAATACTTCATGGGGTATAAACACGGCTGAAAGTAAAAGACCTCTAAATCAGGAAGATAATCAGGCTCCACAACCAACATATATCATATTTCATTTGCTAATATTTTGTGGTTGTTATCCTTTGCAATTAAATGTAATTGTTTCTTTTTATTTCGGATGAAATAAAACCTCCATTTGTGTGGAAAAATTATTATGGATCTATTCTAAAATTATCTAAAAGAAGAGATCTGAAATTTGAATAAACACAAAACATATCAGGAGTAAGGACGAGATTTTATAGTGGTATTAGAGCTGGTGTTCCTGCCATCCTGTGAATTGCATGTTTTTTGATGACTTTATTGGACAGGGACTATATCACATACAGAAGTAGAAGGTAGAGAGGGGTTGATAACGTATTTCACTAAGAGTTAGAAGAAGAGGAAGACATGGGGGACATGAATGAATCGCCTGAGGGTAGCACTCTGAATATTTTGAATGACCTTGCAAGGGGGAAACAATATTTGGTTCAACTTTTCACCCAGTTTATAACAAATAATCAAGGGAACCAAAACAATGCAAGCCATAATGGTTCAGGAGGGGAAAATGACAACAATGGTGACAGTGGGAATCATGTTGAAAGGAGAAACACTCATAACCGTGCACAGAATAACACTCAAAAAACTAGTAGAGTGACTCCTAGACCTCTCTAACCTCAATTCTTGGAAGGACAACAAGCTAGAAATCAAGGACAGCAAGGACAAGGTGAATAATTTACAGGTTATTTGAGGAAGTATCAAAATATTAGAGAGGAATTCCATGCAACTATGTCCCTACAAGATTTATGTACTATTAAGTATGGGAATAGACCAAGGGATTACAACAAGGGCCCACAAAATTTGGATCTTCAACGGAAGGTTAGAAAATTGTTTATCCCTTCCTTTGATGGCTCATACAAATGTGTTGACAGAGCTTGGGTTTAGAATTTGGACACATATTTCAAACTCAATCCTATGTTGGAGACAAAGGCAATTATATATGCTACATTGCATTTTGATGGAGAGGCCCACAAGTGGTGGTACCATGGGATAATCACGTTGGGGCATGCGTGGACTTCACATAGAGGCTTAGTGATTGATTTGATAAGATGGACCTAGAGCTTCATTTCATGGATCTAGCAAAACTCAAGCAGATAGGTATAGTGGATGCTTACATTTCAGAGTTTAATAGGATCGCGATGATGGTGACGAATGTGTCGAAGCACGAGATGATTATTCTTTTCATTGAAGGACTTTTTGAGCCCCTACATGGTTGGATTAAAGCCTTCAAACCAAAGTCTCTACAGGATGCTATCATTAGATCACGAGACATGGAGTATTCGGTCCCAAAGAGTAAATTTATTTCTAAACCTTTCCTTCCTCAGAAAAAGAAAGAAAAGAAACCCTTCCAGAAGGAGTGGCCGAAGAGGGATAAGTTGGATGACGAGGCTCATAAAGAACTGAGAAGGAATAAACTTTGTTTCAGCTGTAAGGATCCTTGGGAACCTGGTCACAAGTGCATGGGTAAGGGTAAGGTGCATTACATAGAGGTTCTTTCAGATAGTGATGAGGAAGAGGAAGCGGGACAGGATTAGGCCACTGAGCACATCGATCTGAATTATGAGCAGCCACATGAGAAGGTTAAGGGTGGTACTATTTCCACTCTATCATGTGTTCCTAGATTTAACACTTTCAGAATTTGTGGAGTATTACAGGGACAATGTGTCACAATTTTGATTGACGGTGGGGAAACCCACAACTTCATTGACTTGGCTAAGGTGGCTAGGAGAGGCATTATTGAAGAGAACTTTGAGGGATTTAATGTAGTGGTAGTTGATGGGTAAAATATGACATGAACACATAAGGTTATGTGGTTGGATGTGATGTTGGGAAACTACACTTTGAGAGATGAATTTTATGTAGTTGAACTGGCAGACATTAATGTCATATTGGGTGTTTAGTGGCTTTATTCTCTGGGAAAACATTCATAGAACTACCAAACAATGGAGCTAGAATTCAGGGCATTGGATGGTAAGAAGGTGATTATGAGGGGTATGGCCAATGGTGCTCCTAAGATTGTTTCAGCGAAGCAGATGGAAATCATATTCAGGCACAAAGATTTAGCTTGTGCAGCAGAGTGTTTGATTACATCTAAGAAGTATTTAGATAGCATCCAACTTTATCATGTAGACAGTCAATCATTGTTTGGAAAACATGATCGATTTTTTGGAGATATTCCTCCAGGGAGACCTCCTAATAGAGGCTTCGAGCACACCATTGAATTAGAAGAAGGGACCAAACTAGTGATAACTACTCCTTACAATCACTCGAAGCAGTTCAAGGATGAAATAAAGAAGATAATCAAGGATTTTTTAGATTTGGGGCATATCAGACCCAGTTCCAGTCCATTCGCTTATTCAATGGTCTTGGTTAAGAAGAAGGACAGAACTATGAGGATGTGTATTGACTATCGGGCCTTAAGAAGACTATCAAAAATGTATATCCTATTCCTAGTATCGATGAGTTGTTGGATGAATTGCATGGGGCAGTCTATTTCTCGAAGATTGATCTTCGATCAGTATATCACCAAATCAGGGTTAGGGAGCAAGATATTCACAAGACTGCTTTCAGGTGCCATTATGGGCACTATGATTTCTTGTTCATGCTTTTTGGGTTGACCAACGTGCCTGCTACTTTTCAGTCTTGCATGAACCACATTTTCAACAAACAATTGTGGAAGTTTATTTTAGTGTTCTTTGATTATCTCCTTATATACAATAGGACATGGGAGGATCATTTGAGGCAGTTAGACGAGGTATTTAACATTATGCGGGGGAAGTCATTATATTCCAAGGAGTCTAAATGTGAATTTGCTGTGACAAAGATTTTGTATTTGGGCCATGTGATCAGTGCGCAGTGTGTGCAAGTGCATCAAGAGAAGATATAGGCCATATTGGATTGGCCACCACCTAAGACCCTTACAGATGGTTTTATGGATCGTGCACTTATTATACATGCTTTGTTAAGGGTTTTTCATAGTTGTGTGCACCCCTGAAAAATCTCACGAAGAAGGGAGAATTTATATGGATAGGGGAATCTCAGAAGGCATTCGGCAAGCTTAAGGAGGTGATGAGCACTTGTCCAGTATTGGCACTTCCTGATTTCACTCATCCCTTTGTGCTTGAGTGTGATGCTTTATGTGAGGGTATAGGAGTTGTCTTGATGTAGAAAAAAAATCCTATAGAATTTGAGATTCAGAAGCTCCAGGGACCAGAGAGACTCTACTCCATTTACGACAAGGAGATGCTCGTTGTTATACATGCCTTGGAGAAGTTCAGACATTATTTGGCATTTAGGTATGGCAGGGCTCCCAAATCCAAGGATTGGATACAAGAGAGCCAAGATATCCTCAAGACCCTTAAGGATAACCTGCAAGCTGCCTAGAATCAACAGAATATGTCTGCAGATAAACATAGGGTTGAGCACAATTTTGAGGTAGGAGGCTTGGTATTATTGAGTCTGCAACCCTATAGACAACCTTCACTAAAGAAAAGTGGTGCAGAAAATTTGAAACCATGCTTTTATGGTCCCTACAAGGTAATACGGTGAGTTGGGGAAGTAGCTTATGAGCTCGAGCTACCATAGGGGAGAAAGATTCATTATTATTTTCATGTATCATGCCTCAAGAAGGAACTAGGACATGTCACTTCTTCAACAGAGTTACCCCCGCTAGATGAGGAGGGGAAGTTGGTGTTGGTTACTGAGGATATTTTGGATGTCGGGGAGAGAAAATTGAGAAACAGAGTAATCAAAAAATATCTTATCGGGTGGAGAGATTTTCCAGTGGAGAATGTTTCATGGGAAGGAGAACATATTTTGCAGCACTCTAACTTGCATTTGCTTGAGGACAAGCAATCTCAGGAAGGGAGGATTGTAATATCCCTTTCCTATTGATCATTCCAAGAGGACTTAATAGTTTATTTAATTCCCATAGGCTATAGTCAGAGAAAGGGAATTAATTAATTTAGTTATTAAATGTTGTTTGGTGAAAAAGAAACATTTAAAGGTGATATTGAATAATTAAATTAAAAGGTGATATAAAGTGACTTTGGGGAAATAATAAAGGGAGATTTTATAAAACCACCTTATAATTAATTATTAGAGCGGAAAAGGAAAAAGAGTATATAGAGTCCAATTGGAGCTCATTCTCATCATTCGTGATCATTTTCTCAAAATCAATTTGGAGAGCTCTTGAAGCTCTTTTTTAGCTCTGGGATTGAAACCCTTGAGCAATTGGTTTCGGTGGTGAGATTAATGCACCATAGCCAGTCAAGTTGGAGAGATCATTCAAATATTTCACCAGGATTCATTGTTGAAGAAGGAAGATGCATCATTTTGGAAAATCGCGGGGCATTTTTAGAATCATGGGTGCTTTTATGGAGGTTGTACCATTAATTTGTTGATCTTAGAAGGGGTTGTGCTGTATTTGTAGCTCGTGGAGGTTTCAGAAGAGAGTCGTACCACTTTTTGCAACTTGTGAGAGTATTGAAGAGGGGGTCGTGCCATCCTTTATTGTTCATGGTGTCTTTAAAGAGGGCCATTTAACTATAGATCGAGCTACCATCATTACCTCCACTCTTCCTTTGGGTCATGGTCTTGTTCAGCAACTCATACCATCTAAAAAGTGGGTCATCTTGGTATGAAAGGGGTTGCAATTATCTAAGGACATTTACAGTTCAAAAGAATGAATATGTCATATTTCATTTGTTGATATTTTGTGATTTTTATCATTTGCAATTAAATGTGATTGCTACTTTTTATGTTGAATGAAATAAAATCTCCATTTATGTGCCAAAAGTATTATGAATCTATTGTGAAATTGTCTGAAAGAATAGATCTGAAATTTGAATAAACAAAAAGACATATCAGCAGTAATAAGGGGATTTTACAATTGGATGTGGCAGTTGGACGGATCACCCAATTCGTTAAATACTTAAGGGGATATAGTGTATTAAAGAATGAATGGAGGTGTTGAAGTATGGATGCAGTAGTAGGTCGAGATGGTCCAACACTTGGACATTTTGGAAATCTTCCCAAGGGAAGCACAGATGGAAGCAGTTATAAGAAATAGTAGCAGCATCACAATATGGCCACGAAAATGGAGCAAAAACAACTTGAAGAATTAAGGATAGAGTTAGGTTCCTATTGTAGATAGTTGTGTTGAGTTATAGAAATTTGAGGTTTCCAGTAGTCATTGGCTTGGAGTTGGAGTCATTGGCACGAAATTTGAGTTTTCTATCAAACTTGGTTGCAGACATGTGCACGGGTTCAGGAAGTTTCTTGAGAATTTTGTCAAGGGCGGAAACAAATTTTAGTGGGGTAGGATGTAAGACCCTCTCCTAGAGGGGTGTAGGGAACCTCCGTTGCACCAGTGTGGATGGGCAGTTCAAATAGATAAGATTCCTTGGCTCGAAGGAAAGACACACATTTTGGGGTTGCCTTGGCAAGACATCATGGACAAGGTTCCTTGGGAACCCCTACATACTAAATAGGCACTTTGTAGACAGATCGTAGAGACTTAAGCGCTCCTATGGATAGATAGTATGTGATGTGGATGAGGCAAGTTGGATGCACTAAGGAGTGGGGAGGACTTGGCTCTTCACTTGATGATTTGGAGTCATAAGACTTATATGGACTGATTGAGTTAGGATATCTACACATGGATATTGTGATGGGTGGTAGATGTGCCTTCAAGCACAAGTTGTCGCAGATTGCAATCATTGACCACACTTGTTGGGAACACTCCCTTGGGCACACATTCCTTAGGCATGACTTATGGATGACGGTATTGTAGGCATGTGGACCTTGGACACACTTGGGCACAGACGGTTGGATGACTTGGGCATGGATGAGATGACTCGTGTATGGGGTTGTTGAATAATCTCACTATCCTATCACCTAGATAAATTACTACCTTGTGCTTTTTCTTGCTGAAAAATAAATTACAGCACACTGAAAAAAAAAATATACTGGTTGGAAATAAAACACTGGAAGAAAAATATGGAAACCAAACTTCACACATGCACACAGAAATTATGCCCTTCAAATCAAATCTTCATTAATCACGACTCTAATATTACAAGGGTTCCCTTACTAGGAAAATGGCCCACTAAGGAAAATACAAATACAGTAAACCTTGCAACTTAGGCCCTGAAGAAACCCTATGTTGATATGTCCCTAATCCACTTGTTGGACATTGAGATTTGCATTAGATCTTCCTGTTGGTCCTTAGATCTGTAAGTTCTTCCCACTGGTAACTCATATATGCTATATCTTCCTATTGATACTTCATATATGCACTAGATCTGCCCACTGGTACCCTAGCTCTGCACTAGATCTATCCACTAGTACCTCATATTTGCTAGATCTAACTACTGGTACCTCAGATCTGCTAGATCTTCCCGCTAATGCCTCAGATCTACACTAGATCTGTCCACTAGTACCTCATATATGTTATATCTTCATGCTAATACCTCAGATATGCACTAGATCTGTCCGATGGTACCTTAGATCTGCTAGACCTGCATGTTCATACCTAAAATCTGCTAGATCTATCTACGGGTACCTTAGATATACTAGACCAGCATGTTGGTACCTCAAATCTGCTAGATGTATCTACAAGTACCTTAGATCTGCACTAGATCTATTTTCTGGTACCTCAGATATGCACTAGATATGTACATATAAATCCTAATCTTAGTCTGATCTAATCTTCTATGTTGGAATAGGATATTCTGATCTTCCATAGAAAAATGTTGTTACAGTGGTTGTAATGGTGTTGGCTTGAGGTACAGCTGTTGCGGTCGGTGTAACAGCTCCTTTAATTATCTTTTCTTGTTACTGTTGTATGTGAAATATTGTTTCAGCATCACAAATCACGGACTGTTTCAGCAACGGGATTTGCGTATTGTTTGATTGTTTCAGCAACGTGGTCTTCAAGCAGCAACGATGGTTGTAATGGTGTTGGCTTGAAGTACAGTTGTTGCGGCCAGTGTAACAGCTCCTTTAATTATATTTTCTTGTTACTGTTGTATGTGAAATATTGTTTCAACATCGCAAATCACGGACTGTTTCAGCAACAGGATTTGTGTACTGTTTGATTGTTTCAGCAACGATATATTAACTGCAGTCTTCAAACTGTTTTAGAAACTATATATTTCTTATTAATGGCTAAGTATGAAAGTAATGTAAAATTACATGTAAAACAAGTTAAACATATAGCAAAGAGACGAAATGTTATATACCTTTGGAAAAATAGATTAAGGTGATAATGTAGGCTTAAATATGAGTGGGAAAATGATGTAATGATAGAAAAAAGTATGAGCAAAAAGGTACATTATGGGGTCCTAACATCCCCCAAAATTAAAAAGGTTGCATGTCCTCAGGCAACTTCAATCTGAATCAGAATCTGGATACTGACTCTAGCCGTGCAAATTACTTAAGCAGTAGTTGTAGAAAGTACTGTATGTTGGGGCTCTGAATTCTTGAACATGTTGTAGCCTTTGTCAGGCTATTGCTGCTTCAACCTTCTTGGGAAACCTATGATGAACTTGATACTTCTCTGCTGGCATCCACATAATGGGAAAATGGAACTGATAACCTATCCAATTTTCAACGCATTGCTGGACACATTTGATGTAACTAGGTACCTTGAAGATTGTTGTCTCAAGATTGGTAGGACTAAAGGGATTGTGCTCCTGCCTTTTCTCAGAAGATTGTTGCCAAAACATGTTATTTTATTTTAGGGCAGAAGTCTTTGTGGATTTAATAAACTGTTGACCATCCTGAAGTATTTTTGCATGTAGTTGCCGCATATATTGAATCATCCCTGGTTTCTTCAAAAATTGATAATATTCTGCAACAAAGGTGGCAGCGTTCTGTGGTTCTGGCCGTATCCAGAGAAGACAGTTATCTTCATTATGTCTGGCAGCTAGAAAATCATTCTGTCACGTAATCTAGTTGGCAAGGAAGGAGGTGAGTGCCTGAATCTGGATATCACCAACAAGAGGATTAAGATTAAGTTGTTTGTTCTCAGGAATGGCTTCATTATGAAGATATAACTCACATAGTAGATGTTGATCAATAGTAGAGGCTTCTGCAAAAGTTTGAACAAAATCTTCTGGTTTGAACACTGCATAGGGTCTTCCTTCTTTGATTGATTTCATCTGAAAGAATGCAAGTTGTTCTGTAAGGAAAAGAGAGTAATTTGAGGATGGTTTCCTAGCAGCCAACAATTTTTGTACCAAACCGAACATCAGGAGCAATTTTCTTTTTAACTCCTCATTCTGCTTCTTATGGGCATGAGATTCTTTGTGTGTTTTCTCCAAAGCTTCCCAGTTTGAATATATATGGTTCAGCCAAAGTAGTCTGTGCTCTTGCAAACTTTTGTCCTATGTAATAGCAGACTCCTTTTTCCGTTTGTTCATTATTACCTGCTCATTCCATGGTTGAGTTTGTGTTCCAGCATCGCAAGTGGTAGGCTGAGGTAGAGTCTGAGTGGCTTGTTCCACAAAAGCAAGGGTATTGATCTTGCCAGGAGGGGAAGATTCATCAATAGGAAGAGTTTGAGCAGCGTCACTAATGAAAATAGGAGCTTCAGATTTAACAGTTGTTGTAGGCCAGGGTTCCTGTAGATTAGCTTTGCTTTTTGAAATTTTTGAAGGTCCTACTGGTTCTTGTGTAGCAGTAGGGCGTTCCTCTTTTTTAACTGCAAAAGTCGTAGGTGCAAGGGAAGATCCAGGAATTGGGATTTGAACCACTTTGTAGCCTGCTTGATCATAAATATCCCCACATTGGTTGCACATATACTCTCTATACTGATCATCTTTTGTGTTTTTCTCTGCCATGGCCGCTACGCGAGCTAAGGTATACAAATTAAGTTCCATGTCATAGGCTTCCTTTGCCATTACCAGCTCTTGCTTGTAAGCTTCCAGTTATGATCTTATAAACTCATTCTCTTGTAAGAGAGAAGCCATTGTTGGTTCTGGTTGTTGATCTGTCATAGGTGTATCAAGAGGGGTGACTGGTTTTTGTGTAATGGTCACAACCTTAGTAGATGGTTCTTGTGGAGCAGCTACAAAATCAGCAGTTGATTCTTGTGTTTCAACTACTTAATGTAAAGAAAATAGTGTTGCAGCACCTTGGGCATGTGATTCTTGTATTTCAGGAATAAAGTCAGCAGTTGATTCTTGTGTTTCATCTGTAGTTGGTTCTTGTGTAATAGTTGTAGTTGGTTCTTGTGTAACAGCTACTGAATGAGTAGTTGGTTCTTGTGTGACAACTACTGAATGAGTAGCTGGTTCTTGTGTGACATCTACTTGATGTAAAGAAAATGATGTTGCAGCACCTTGGGCATCTGATTCTTGTATTTCAAGAATAAATTCAGCAGCTGGTTCTTGTGTTTCAGCTGTAGCTGGTTCTTGTGTAACAGTTATAGTTGGTTCTTGTGTTTCAGTTGTAGTTGGTTCTTGTGTAACAGCTATAGTTGGTTCTTGTGTAACAGCTACTGAATGAGTAGCTGGTTCTTGTGTGACAGCTACTGAATGAGTAGCTAGTTCTTGTGTGACAGCTACTTGACGTAAAGAAAATGATGTTGCAACACCCTGGGCCTCTGGTTCTTGTGTTTCAGTGCCCGTGGGTTGAACAAGTAAAAATTTCAGGATTTGGGAGGGTGGAGGTGTATGGGCTTTTAACAAAATGGGTGGGGGGTTTAGGGTAGTGGTAGTAGTTGCTGATTTGGTTGAAGCCCTCATTCGTTTTTTAGGTAAAAAGGCAGGAAAAGTAATAGTTTGCTTCTTTCTTTTGCGAGTGGGTTTTTCTTCAGTGATGGAGCAGGGAGGGTTATCAGGTTTATCTGCTTCAGAATCATCGCTAAGGATATGAACAGTAGGAGTAGATGATTCTGGTAAATTGCGGGGTGGACTTGGTATGGTAGGAGGGTTAATTGGATCAATTGGATCTGTAGGCGGATTAATAGGTATTTTGGGAGGATCAGGAAAGTTTTGTGGTTGCTCTTCATGAGGATTTTCAGGATGTTCAACAGCTTCCTGAGGGTTTATGGCTGGATTGTTTAGGAGAGGGTTTTGTTGGGCAAAACCCTTTTAGATGAGTAATTGAACAAGACGGTGATGGGTGAGGGAAAGGATGGGATTTTTAGCCTGTCTACAATAATGCGACCTATTTCTAAGACATCCGAGCAAATAGTAAGGAATATTCACCAGTCTAGCATGTCGTAAATGAGATAACAAGACAAAGTCATACTGGTAAACTACCTGGCATCGGCCTTCACAGGTAAGGTAGTGTTTGACAAACTCTGCAACTTTCGGCCAAGGAGGCGGCAACGAGCTAAGTCGAACACCCCGGGCTTTAGGCTCAACTTGTTCTCCTGGTAAGAGAAAATCATGATGGGCATTAAGAATAATGTGTTTGCGGCTGAACCAGAAAATGCCAGTGATGGGAAGACCCAAAACCTATGCTATATCATCCTCTGTGACTGGAATCCGAACCCCTTGAACAGTAGAATGGTCTTCTTGAAGATTTCGAGCAAATTGAAGAACCTATTGTTGATCAAATCCCTTGAGCCTCTTAAAATAACCCAACCATCCTGCCTACTGAAAGATTTGGTAGACTTTTGGATACAATTCTAGCAGGGTTGTCATGGCAGGTTCGTATCGTATAACAGGACCTCCCATAGCTATCCAGCTCAGTAAAATGCACAGTCATAGAGCCAAGTAACCGCACCCGAATAGAGTAAGTTTTGTAGATGAGGGAATGTAAATGATGGTGAAAAGACGAGATAATGGGTAAAAAAAAGTGATGGTAGTCATTTCGTGTGAAATGATGGCATAAAGTTTTGATATTCCCACCCCCCCCAACTACGACTAAAATGACTTTAAGTGTATGGTAATAATGAATCGGTATCTTCTCATTACCCATAGTTCAATTGTATTTACATATAAAGTTTACATACCTCATCTTTACCTTTGATTCGTACTTCGAAAAATATAGTGCCTGTTCATAATAGATCTGCAGTAATCCTGGGAGAAACTTTGGAATTATGAAAGAAATTGTATCAAGGGTTTGTTTAATCATGGGAGAAGGTAGTGAAAGGACAGAATGTAGTATGAAAAATAGGAGAAGTGAGAGTGAAAGAGCTGAAGAAGATGTTTTTATGACAGGAAATGTTGAATAGTCATGTCTTAGCAACGGAAAAATGGGCAATGCTGAAAAAGTGGTGTTTCAGCAACAGGAAAATAATGGAAAAATGTTGCTGAGGAAAATATTGCTGAAGAAATGGTGTTTCAGCAACGGGAAAAATGGGGAAAAATGTTGTTGAAGAGTGGTGTTTCGGCAATGGGAAAATGGGGAAAAATGTTGTTGAAGAGTGGTGTTTCAGCAATGGGAAAATGGGGGAAAATGTTGTTGAAGAGTGGTGTTTCAGCAATGGGAAAATGGGGGAAATGTTGTTGAAGAGTGGTGTTTCAACAATGGGAAAATGGGGACGGGGAATGGAAAGGAAAAAAATTAGAGGGGATGAATGATGGGGAAATGAAGATGAATGGATTGAAGAAAGAGGGAGCAATGCTTCACAAGATGAAGCTTGGATCTGCTTGTAGTAAGATTGTCCTTTCTTGGTAGGCCTTTTCTGAATCGAGAATCTACAAAAGAATCAATTGTAACATGCCATCCCTTGGCATGGATTATTAGTAAAAGAAATTTAATCTAATACTAAAGAAAAAAAAATCATAAAAATTAAATGCAATGAGGGGCGGGAGGCTCCTCTAAAAAGAGATAATGTGAATCTGCCACACATGTGGCCTTAAAATCTTCTTTGGAAATGGGGCACTGGTACAGACAGAGTCGATGACCATTTATTAATAACGGTGTTTTAGAGTCATCAATTGTTAGGAGCCTTATTGTTCCATTGGGGAAAACAATATCCACTTCGTAAGGTCCTAGCCATCTTGTACGTAGTTTCCCTTGAAATTCTTTAAATCGAGAATCATACAATAAAGCCCAATTATCTTTTTGGAATTGCTTATGCTTGATGATTTTATCATGCCATTTTGTTCTTTGTTGTTGAATCATAGTTGTCTGGTGAATGGCATCTAATCCTTTTTCATCCAATTCATTAAGCTGTTGCAACCTGGTTGTCTATGCATCAGTCAAATCAAGGTTAACAGCTAAAGCAGTCCTTAAGGTTTTGATTTCAAATTCCACAGGAAAGATAACACTTTTTCCATAAACTAATTCATAGGGGGAGAATCCTGTAGTATTTCTCCAGGTAGTTTTGTAAGCCCATAATGCTTCAGGGAGCCTTTGAGACCAATCCTTACGGTTTTCCTTCATTGTTTTTGTGAGAATCGTTTCTATTACTCTGTTTGTGCTTTCCACCTGTCCATTGGCTTGGGGGTGGTATGGTGTAGTCATTCTATGATGAAT
>SNQJ01S0114460.1:0-24610 GCA_010110895.2 Picea sitchensis
CGGGTGTTAAGCCACGAATCAATGGCCGTTAAGATCGAGGAGAGTATGAACCGTCAGATCACTCTATGTCGGGAACATATCGTGACCGTCGGATTTCCTAACTACAAATGCATACTAATGCATACTAAAGAAACACACTTTTAGCTAACGACATATTAGACCAAGTAGATCTTAACTAACTCCTAAGTGTCTAAATATCCTAACAAATCTAAATGGGTGTTTGTGAATCCAATCATTATTCTAAACTTTTCAATTTTTTCTCTTCCAAGTGCTTTGGTAAAAATGCCCGCAATTTTCTCATTTGTGGAACAATGTCTCAAGTGAATAGTTTTGGCCTCTATGATATCGAATCAAATGATATTTTGTGTTGATATACTTAGTTCGATCATGGAATATGGGATTCTTGCCAACTTGATTACAAAAGTATTGTCAACTAGAAGAGGAGTAGAATTCACTTGTTTCTCCTACAAATATTCAAGTATTTTCCTGAGCCACACAATCTCTTTCGTTGCTTCTGCAACTACCACGTATTTTGCGTCTGTCGTGGAATTTGTTGGAACTAATTGTTTACATGGTCTCCAAGAGACAATTGTCGATTCGAGACTCATGAGATATCCTGAAGTTGATACTTCATTTTCTTTATCCCCAACAAAGTCTAAATCAGAATATCCAATCAAGTTGAAGTCATCCACCTTAGAGTACTCAAGTCCAAAATCTTGAGTTCCCTTCAAGTATTTTAGAACTCGCTTTGCAACAGACCAATGTCCTTCATAAGGCTTTTGCATGAACGTGGAAAGAATTCCAACAAAAAATAAAATGTTTGGTCTGGTGGTAGTAAGATAAATAAAACCTCCCACAAACTATTTGTACTTGGTTGTATCCTCAAATCCATTCCCTTCCTTTGATGTGAGCTTCAAATTCTATTCCATTGGAGTGGAAACGAGATTACACTCAGTCATGTCGAACTTGTTCAACAATTATCCAACATACTTCTTTTGGGAGATGAATATGTACTTTGGATTTTGATTCACTTCAATGCCCAAATAGTAGTGAAGATGTCCCAAATATGTCATCTCAAAGAATTTCTTCAACTCTTTATTTATGGATGCAATTTAACTTTCATTGATCCCTATTATCAACAAATCATCTACATATACCATAAGATATAAAACGGTTTTCCAACTTTCTCGACAAACAAAATTGCATTTGCAAGATTGAAATGCTCGAAATTCAATTTCAGAAGATGTTCAATTAATTTTTCATACCAGGCTTGTGGTGCTTGTTTCAAGTCATATAAAGATTTTATGAGATTGCGTATTTTCTGTTTTTTTCCCTTCACATCAAAGCCTTCTGGATGAGACATGAAAACATTATATTTCAAGTCTCCATTCAAGAAAACAATCTTCACAACCATTTAATAAATTTTCCATCCATTTTGTGTTTCCATGGAAAACATAGTATGAATGGTAGCCCATTTTGTTGCGGGGGCAAATGCCTCCTCATAATCAATACCTTCTTTATGTGAAAAACATTTTTCCATGAGCCGTGCTTTGTGCTTTTCAAATAAGCCATTTGATTTGTACTTGTTCTTGAATACCCACTTACATCTAATTGGTTTGGTACCAAATGGAGGGTCCACCAACTTCCGTGTCCCATTATTAATGAGAGCATCATATTCCTTTTTATGGGCTTCTTTCCACTCGTCATGAGAAGTGGCTTCTTCAAAGGAAGTTGGTTCAAAGTTAGTAGATAAATTCAAATCATAATCATATGAAACATCCATGTCATCTACATCACCTGAATTTGAACTATCTACATCACCTCCATCTTGTCTTGAGGAACTTTTGGTTCTTGTCTTTCCAACCTCATCATGATGAACACTTTCAATTGTTTTTATGAGCCATTTTGGTGGACCTTTTTGAGATGGTCCAGGTTTCTTAGCTAACTGAGATGGTTTTGAATTCTCATCAAGACTCAACTTTTCAATCCTCTCAATCATATCATCCAATTGAACTTTAGGTTCTGATGAAGTGGTTGGAACTTATTCATGAGGGGCAGATGTGCTTCAAAGAAAAAGGAGATTCCATAGATTGACCCAAGATAGGGATCCCCCCTTCAAGATGTGGAATCTCATCATCAAATTTATGATATGTCTTTACACGAGTGAATCTTTTCAGATGATCAAGATGCCTCTCAATAGTTTTGTCATTCTTGGAGGATTCAACAAAGATTGCATCTCTGGAAAGGATGAATTTCTTATTTTCCTCATCGTAAAGATAATATCCCTTGGTGGTATTTGAGTACCCATAGAAGATGCACTTCTGACTCCTTGATTCAAGCTTACTTCTTTGCTCCTTAGGAATCAAGGCATAGTAGGTGGAACTAAAGACATTGAGATGTCTCACTGAAGAAATGCAGCCATACCACATTTCATAAGGATTCTTGTTTTCAAAAGCATGAGATGGACACGTGTTTTTCACAGAAGTTGCACATTGAATAACATCAAACCCAAAAAATTAATTGTACATTCTTGAAACACATCATGGAACAAACCGTATTTATGAGAGTCGTGTTCATTCTTTTAGACACACCATTCTGTTGAAGATTGTATGGAACTGTAGTTTGATGTTTGATCCCATGTTAGCAAAGATAATTTTCAAAATTGTTAGATGTATATCCTCTTCCATTATCAATGTGAAGAGAGACAATGCAATACTGAGCTATAATTTGAATCCATACATGAAATTTTTTAAAAGTTTCAAAAGCTTGTTTTTTTTCTTTAAGAAAGTACACCCAACACATCGTGGTGTAATCATCAATAAAATACATGATATATTTATTTCCATTTGGAGAAGGAACATGCATAGGGCCACACAAATCAGAATGAATCAATTCAAGCTTTCTACATGATCTGGAAGTAGAATCATGAAATGATTGTTTCCTATGCTTTTCAAGGATACAAGCATCACATTGCTTCAATTTCCTAGGAATAGTAGGTAAACCAAAAACACCATTCTTTCTCAAAACATGAAGGATTTCATAATTAATACGACCAAATCTAGCATGACACAAAATACTAGATGACATTGTACCTTCATTGGGATGAGAGAAGTAGGAAAATTATGTACATATGCAGATCTCCCTTTCAACTTCAATAGTCTTCCATCTTCCATTCTGGTCAAGAAAACCATGTTGTCAAAATCCTTCCTTATTTCAACTTTGCCACCGAATATATGAATAGAGTGGCCTTGGTATCAAATGTGCACAAGGTACAACAAGTTCCTTCGTGGCTCAAGAAGATAGAGCATATTAAGTAGAAGAAAATTGGGAGTATAGGAAACTTAAGCCCGATGGTGCCAATTCCCGAAGGTTTGAGACTCGATTTATCTGCAAAATACATTATGTCATCTATATTGTCGTCAAGATATTTGAAGAAGTCTCTTTGAAATGTCATGTGGGAGGTTGCACCTGTGTTAAGAAGCCATGCATCTATCTAAGAAGCAAATGAAGTGTTAAACAAATCTTCAGTTACTCCTATATTGCAATGGGAAACAACATAATGAGCAGATTTAGATGCTTTATCTTTAGTTGGCTCTAAAGTTTTACCTTTGTCTTCTTTCTGATTTTATCTTTCTTCTTTGATCTTCTCCCATGGGACTCTATAGTGATTTTCTTCATGTGATCCATTCTTTTTGTAACTGGTACATTGAAGATTGGCTCTATTTCCTTGGTTGTGTCTATCCCCTTGCCTCTGAAAGTATTTCTTCCATGTCATATTTTACTACCTTCTCCTCAGAATAATCATGTGGTTGAATCTTCCCTTTTTGAGCAGTGGAATGATCTAATAATTAATTTTTTTCCAAAGGCTTTCTCAAGTTCTGCAACTTTCTCCACCAACTTGTCAAATGTGATGGATTTCATTTGACCACTAGCTTGCATAAATTCAAGGTAATGAGAACATGTAGGGTAGAGGGCCTCAATGAAGGATGTGAAGGGGAGGTATGTCTTAACCCCATTG
This sequence comes from Picea sitchensis, assembly GCA_010110895.2. Classification (NCBI taxonomy): domain Eukaryota; kingdom Viridiplantae; phylum Streptophyta; class Pinopsida; order Pinales; family Pinaceae; genus Picea; species Picea sitchensis. Next base: position 4,019 of record SNQJ01S0114460.1, read on the forward strand.
GCATCAATGTCATGCATTATGGCTTTGATTTCATAAGCTAAAGCCACAAGGTCATCATTCTTCAACTCTAGGTTGAAGAGATTCACCATCAGTTGTATGAGTTCCACTTCTGATTGAGTGTCATACAAGTCGTTTAATCTCTTCAAAGCATTATCTAAGTCATTAATGGAAGAAATATGGCGACTCACCTCTTCACTTATTGTCACATAATTCACATCATATGCTTTCTGCTCTTTGACCTTCCATATGGTACATTTTATGTTTGATGTAGGAATGGCGGGTCTACTACTCTTCGACTTTGCTTCTGACTTATCTTCTTCTTCATTGGAAAGTGCTACTTCACATATTCCATTCCACAAGTCATTGAAGATAAACGTGCTTTTGATATTTCGGTACCATTCCTGGTAATTCTATTTACTAGTCAACACATTGTCGACGATGGAAATGAGAGAATGCAACTTCTACCACATTCAAGAATGCACATCAACAACAAATTGTGAATTGATATCAATGTATTCTTGGATATGGATGAAAAGAAGGAAGAAAGAAATGTGGTCAAGTTCGGTCATTATAGGTAGTAGAGATATCTTGATCTCTATACTCGCTTCAATTAGGGTTTCGACTACAAAGGAGGATCGAAATAAAAGTTACCAAGGCATTCCCATTCAAGAGTAATGACAACTTCATAATCAACTTCATGTCAAACACGGTCTCCCAAGAAAATTCTCAGCATCCCAATGATGTCAATCCTTGTTTTCAAACACAAGTGTCATGTAGGTTGGTGTTTATGTTCATAACAACGGGTTCAGGAGAAATCTCATTGTTGCAAACCATGTTGCATACAATTCAGGGAAGTATTGGAATGATGGGACTACAATGGTTCCATGTACAACAAGAAGGAGCTTGATGGAGCAAAGAGATTTTGAGTGATGCTCAATGTTGGCATATACGATTGTGGCAATGAAGAAGTATGAATGATCATATCAACCACAAAGTCAATGGAACATTAGCTATCTTACATGCCTCCTCAAATTTATGTTGCTCTAGATATATTAATGCTTTCTCAGTTAGAAATCTCTTTGAATTTTTACACATGGGAGATACAATTACAGTGGAAAATATGAGTAATCCTAAACCCTAATCGAGGGTCGATCATGTGTAGGAGAACGCAGATAGAGGAGGCACATGACATCACTGATAGGCCAAGAGATGAAGGAAGCATATGAAAAGAGGTTCTCCTAGAGAATGGATTGATCCAAATTACCATGAAACTCAGTTCAAGCGATCTTCTTAGTTTTACTTCAACTCATTCTTGAACAACAAATATTTTTTGACCTCATGAAATCGACATCAGGAGCAACCCAAGCATAGGAAATAAAATGAAACACTAGACACAAAACTTCATGAAATTTGTCAGGAAAACATTGCACTGAAGTGGACTCGGCTCCTGGAAAACAAACATAGATTATGCTTGGCGAGACTAGATCGAGGAAGAACTAGAGAATTGGTCAGACTAGAACACAAAAGGACTGGTAGGCAGGCATGAGGCGTTTTCTGCATGCTAGGGGAAAAGAAACGTCAAGAGAAATAATTCTTGGAGTTAACCTACACTCTGATACCACTGCCAAGCCAGGTAGGGCAGTGAATGAGTAACTCCACACTTGATTATTCCAATACCATGAAGCTCAATACATATGCAATGAATGATTGTTGGTATTCCCTAAAGAGTGACTCTTCCTATCACCTACAACTCTTCATATTTATCCCAATGATATTGATACAAGTAATGAAACCCCAGGGATTATGTATCTAACATCCATTAACCACTTGTATCACCTAGAATGCACCTAAGTGACATGTCCTAATTGAACCCAAGCCAAACACCTTCAATTGTGCATAACGTCAAAGTGCTTGTTTCATTATAGGCGATGTTGCATCATCGCCACCCAACCGTAGGAAACCTACTATCACCTCCCCGAGCCAAGCATACTTGAACCATTCACTATCTAATGTAAGATCATGTTATCATCCATTTAAGCCAACATGCGATAGTCAATGAAGATCACGTCCCCCCTTTGTTAGGCAGTCACATATCTTTGATGCACTTATCAACATTGTTACTTTGCCATAGATCACACACATGATCTATCACATTGCCAAGCCATTTTGTCCTCCATCGAAGCTCGCTATGCGACACCTCATCAATCATTCGTCCTACTCGACAATAATTCTTGGTCACCCTAGCCTATACACTAGTACACCATCCTAATTTTCTTACGAATCATTGTGAGATGGTAGCCAAGGTTACCAAAACATGTAGACTTGTTGTGCAACTTGCCAAGTATACCCTGCACTCCCTTCGTCATGTCATTGTCAATGGCACCTCAAGTTGGATCCTTATAGATACTAACTCATGTTTATTCATCTTTTTAATGTAATGCATTGAATATATTCAAGATGTCTATCTGTCAATCTCTTAATGTATAATACAATCTTAATGTATTAGATATATTGGAGATGGTTATTAATAAACATATATTCAATCTTAAGAAATTATGAATGTTTACATTCACATCAAGGATGGGGAGAGTAAATGTGCATAATCATAAAAATAAGGGTGGATAATGTTTGAGATAGGGAACTAAGTGTACATAATCATAAAAGTAGGAATGAGGAATAAATATATATTATGTTAATCACGAGGGTAGAGACAATGGAATAAGTGTGCATTATGCATAGTTACTCCCTTCACTCTCACTTTCACCCTCACCTTCAATACAAATAACATTTCTTCACATAAGCCCATTAACATTTTACATGGATTTGAACCTAAATTTATTCAAAAAAATTCAAAACTTTAAGTAATGTTATACACCTATGTTTACTCATGCTCAACATAACTATAACTTCATAACATAAAGACAACTCTACAAGGGGAAGCAGGATTACTATTTTACAACCAATGGCTCGATGGCCACAAAGGACCCACATATTCTATCAAAATTTTCTAGTACAGAAGCCTCCACAACATTGTCAGAGCGTTCCAACACTTCAACATGAGATCTATAGTATTTCTTCTGATGTACTCCTCCTTTGATTTGATCTCTCGCCATCTCTCTTGGCTTGTAGACCAATTGCTTGGAAAAAAATCCCTGTCAGCGTTATTTTTCTGCCATTGTATTCTGATGTGAAAATATATTATATTTTCAATATAATTGAGGAATTTTTCTGCTGAAAAAAACTTCACAACATAAAAACTCAAAACAACTATAACTTCCTAACATAAAAACTCAAAACAACTATAACTTCCTAACATAAAAACTGAAAACCTTTATTAATATTACTCACCCATGTTTTAACTTATTATATTATATGGATTATCCAAAAACAACTCAAAAAATCTTATTATATGGATTATCCAAAAACAACTCAAAAAATCGTATTGCATGATGAAACAAAAACATCCATAAAAAACATAGTTTCAAATTGTTTAAAATTTTAAATTTCAAAATATTTTTTTAAATTATAAATTTCAAAGTATTTTTTTAAATTATAAATTTCAAAATAAACTCTAAAATCTCAAAACCTTTTAAACATGGAGGAACTATACCTTTAAAACTCGTAACTTGTAAAATTATGTGGAACATATCAAATTTCTACCAAATTCCCTACATAAAATTTAACCAATAAATAATTTGTGTCGTACGCCCATTTACCCATACTCAACAAAACCATGACATATTTGTATTTTACACCGTTAATATCCATTACTCATCTCGATTTGATGTGATGTTAGTGGGATATTGTTTCTATATTTCCCTAATCTTCTTTTGAGTTCTTTGCATTATTATTATTTTATTTATTCAATAAATATCTCCATCTTGTCTATTTTTCACCAATACTATTGGAAGAGAACAATATTTCCACCTTGGATTCTACTTAGTAATTAAAAAATTAATGGACAACCATTATTATGCTTCACAACTTTGGCTTCAATATATTAGAATTAAAATATTTAAAATATGATTGTTTGTATTTGACCTAATGAATGGAACTTTGACCATTTTTCTTTGTCTTTTTTGTTGTTGATCCATGTTTAAAATAACTTCCACTTAATAATATTATTTGACATATCACTTCCTAGAGAGTGCATTAATCTTATATTTTTATATAAAACAAAGTTGCATGGCAGTATATCTCTGTTGATATGCAAGAATATGTAAACACGAATTAAGAGGTTAATACGTATATGACAGCATTGATACGCATGTCATTCATTCGAGTGAGAGAGGTTGGTAAAAGTGCAAAATAAAAATAGATGCAAAGAACACAGTTGCATTTATTTGCTATTCACATGAGCGAGAGAGGTTGGTAAAAGTGCGAAATAAAAATAGATGTAGAGAATACAGTTGTATTTATTTTTCCTCGCCGTCGGCTCGACAATAAGGGATTGGTTTCAATAGCTAATTCGATTTAACAAAATTACTTTTAAATAATTAAGAAAAATAATAAAAACATTCTCAATGTAAAACTTTTGAAAAAACTTAAAATTATTTTGATCAACGGTGAAATAATAGATGGTCAATAGTATTTCGAATGTTATATACCATCGTAGGGCGGTAGGTATAATAATATTATTTGAAATATGCCCTCTCAAAGTGTGTGATATATTGGGTAAACAACTAAAACCATGAGTATGAATCAAATAAAAGGAAGGACAAACATACTTGGTTAGGGAGAAGTCTAAACATTATATGATTTATACTTTTTCCAACAATCATCACTAGAATTCGACAATAGAAGAATTGTTGGAATAATAATTTTTCATTGCTGAAATTGCAATTTTGAATGTATAAATGGATTCAACGCCCTCAAAAATCCTTATTACACCTCGATTGTGCAACCTCAATAATTGATATATGCAATTCCAACAATTCTTCTAAATTTTTAGTTGGATTTCGGGAAAAAATGGTTGGAAAATATGACTAGAAAATTTCCAAATGATAACATGTTTAAACTACGCTCTTAGTTAGTGTTAATGTTCTTATAATTGCAAAATATGACAATCATTAATAAATAAATAAAAATTATATATATATATATATATATATATATATATATATATATATTATTAGAGTAAGGGGGTTTACATGTTTTCAAATCCCCCTATTATATTATCATATTTTATTTGTATCTTGGGTTTCACGACTTAAGTTAATTATCAATTATAAACAATATAATCAAATATGATTATATGGAATAATTTTATTTTCTAACATCACCCATAATGAAATGTATATTTTTCTTATTATCAAGTACCACCTAAACACATTCATCTTAGGAGTTAGGGGTACAATCATCGGTTACATGTGATTCTTGTCAATACAATCGATAGGTGGTGACAAAGTCCCTTAATGAATTCGTTGCAAATGAGAGAGGAGGGAGGAAAACCATTATAATTCATCTCTCTTTCCCGAAGCTTTGGTTACCACCTCACATGAGCGTTCAATTTATTCTAATAAAAAGATGAAGATGGATGGTCTAGGGTCTAGAAAACACCATCCCGATAGTGGGGAACCCTGGAAGATATATGTGAAAGAAAGAGAGGTTAGTTATTTCAGTGTTTTTCTTTTGTTTTCTTTGTGTTTTTTATGCATTTTGGGGCCGAACTTGGATTTCATCAAGCACTATAAAGTGGGGCGTTGGTTTCCCTCTAGAAGACCTATGTACTCTTGGAACGGCTTGGGAAGGGTTTGTATATCCTTCTTGTTGGTCTGCTCTTGGCTTGTAATGTTCCCATTTTTGGACATTATTATGTTACAAAATGTTATGCTTACCAAAGTAGCTAGATGGGGGTGACAACAAGTTCAAGAGATATTGAGGGGTTTTATTGGGCCCGACTTGCATCGTTCATCATATTTCATCATCAGGATCCATTCCGCATAGCTTGGCTTTGGTTTCGTTGCATTCCGATGATTTCCGTAATTTTGAGTTATTATGGGTCATATTTTAATTAATTTCACTAAGAAGGTCATTTTCGGCATAATACTTGGAGAAACCTCTTAGTGTAATAGCTCATCGGAATCGAGAGGAAGAACACTACAATATTAGGTGATGAGAAGTGACTTCCAGTGGCTGGAGAAGCCATAGGGACGAATAAATCATTTTTTAGAGTCAAAAAGGCCAATTAATTAATAAAGTGATTTAATTAAAGAATAATAAAAACAAAGTAAAAGTCACTTGGAGGGAAAAGGTGAACAGGGGGGATAAAAGAGAGATAGGGGTCTCTATTCTCTCATTATGTTGATTATCATTTTGATGTCTGGCTTCTTTCTAAAGAGCCCATGCACTTGGGGGTTTTGAGGGTTTTCACTGAACATACCCTAGAGATCAATTCGGTGGTGAAAGATTCCACCTTTCCTGATACAAGCTTGGCCAAGGAGGTGAAATATTACTCCCTCACCATTCTACTTCAGTTTCTATCTCAGTTTAGATCCATTCCAGTCATCAGTTAGTGACAGAGGGCGCAACTTAGAGGGATTCTACAGAGAGGGCACACTAGTTAGAAAAGGAGAGTTCAATTTGGTTTTTGGAGATTGGGTTTGGGACAGATTTTGATTGGAGGCTCTTTTCCATCATCAGAGTGCCTCTTTTGGCACTTGTGGGGGTTTCTTATCCTCCAAATTTATCATTTCTTAGAGCTGGGTGAAATTCCTCAAGGAGGGCGCATTGGCACTTAGTGATACAGTCAGTTGGAGGGTTGAATCTCTTTCTACAAAAAAGGGATCTCTTCTCATGTGTTTTACATCCTCATATCTACAGTTGGGCATCATTTTACAGAGGGTTTGAGGCCATTTCTGAAGAGGCCAAAATTTCTTGGGTTTCTATAGCCAGTGGGGCACACTTTCCAGCCAGGGTGATCATACAGTGTCAAGGAACATAGCCATTTTGGAGATCTGAACTTAAGGAGGTGTTTGGAGAATTTTAGGAGCTGCATCTCATTGTTCTATCTTGTTTTTGGAGCTACCTACAACCATAGAACCAATTTGATATATGTATTTCCATATATGAATATTTCATGTATGGAGTGGCTTATTTAATAAATAAAGCTCAGATCTGATTTGTGGCTATTTTGTTGTATTGTCTTTCATGTGTTTTTGTTGAAGTTTAGTTATCTTCTTCTCTATTTTTTATATGCAACTATCGGCTGCAAAAACACATAAATATCAAACCATAAACAACCTAGAAATACTTTCCAAGCAAACAGTTTGACGAAATACCACAACCAGAAAACCCATAAAACTTAACATGTTCCAAGCAAAACTGTTTGGGAACATTACAGTGGTATCATAGCGAATTTCCTTCACCAACCTGTGATATATATTGATGATCTAGAGGAGAGATGGATTTTGTGGATTTTGCAGAGGAGATCATATATTGTAATGAGGAATATCAAGCCCTTAATGAGACATTCAGGGCTCAAGTGACATTCCAACAATTTGTATCCATCAAAAATCCTAGGTGGAGTAAAGATGAGGTTACACAATGGGTCAAAAGGATGGAAGAAATCAATTATTGGTTGAAAATAACAAAATAAAACAGAGCCAAAGAAGGAAAGGAGGTAGATACATCACTACCATCTATTAGAGGGAAGGAAGCACAGATTGAGCCTACACCCATCAAGAGCAAGGAACTTTGCTACAGTTGCAAAGAGCCTTGGGAGCCAGATCACATATGCAGGGGTAAAGGGAAGGTGCACATTGTTGAGGTGCACTATGAAAGTGTGGATGAGGAGATGCATGAGAATGCAACCATAGATGCCTATTTAGAGCAGTCTGATGAGGCTAGTGACTCTTGTGCATCTGAGGGATAGTTGGATGGATAAGATGAAAGCGCATGTGCTTTAGCAATCCTATCAGATAGGGTTGAGGATTCAACCCTATCTGATATGTGTGAGGATTCATATGTGTTAGCACCTGGTATGAGGTCATGCGTGGGGGATATTGTTCCTCCCATAGAGTTGAGCATGACACAATCCTTACCTTCTCGGATATTTATGATAGACATGACACATGAGGATACCGGTAGCATTCTGGAGGTGGTAGAGGAGCCTTGTGTAGCATTTGAACACAAGGGACATATGGATCTATAGGCTCGGGAGGAGAGGCGTGGCTTGGATCCAGTTGACTATATACATACCTATCAGTATGAGGAGAGCGAGTCACCTCTTTTGGGGATTCTATTGTTAGATCAAGTTGTGGATACTGACATTTTGATGGGATACTCACTTCGAGGATCCGTCTACAGTGATGAGGATGCACTCCTTATTGGTCGGGATGACCATATCTCATGTATGGACACATATGTATGGAATTCAGGTGCATATGGCATTAGTAGAGTGAGAGCACATGAGGATACATCTACCCATACAGGATACAATGTGATTCGGATGGGGGTAGCAGTTGGTGATGATGTGCAATGGCATACACAAGGACTCAGTAGCGCAATGGACAGTGGGAAGTTTAGTGATTTATATTTTGAGGAGTGTGTTGTTGGGGATTCCATTGTTGACACTAGCAGTGAAAGGCATGAGGTAACACCTCATCAGGATTGTGATCAGGAGTCATGACACTTGATAGGACAGTTGAGAGTCAGTGAGGACATGATCCTGGCAGCCACTAGATGCATTGATGATACACACGCATTGGTGGTAGGTTATTATTGGAGGCACTCGATGACACATGATAGTTCAGATGGGGGACTTGCCATTGATGACTTTCATACACTCAGGGAGAGAGTGACTGTAATGAGGGTAGACTACCAGTAGTTGTTGATGGATAGAGATTATCTATTGGAGGTTGGTGNTTGGAGGCACTCGATGACACATGATAGTTCAGATGGGGGACTTGCCATTGATGACTTTCATACACTCAGGGAGAGAGTGACTGTAATGAGGGTAGACTACCAGTAGTTGTTGATGGATAGAGATTATCTATTGGAGGTTGGTGAGATGTATCATAGGGCACTGAGGGAGAAGGAGATTGAGGTGGACCGACTCACTCATAAGTTGGCGAGTACACAGGGATTCTTGGAAGGTACACATACATCCCTTCAGAAATCAGGGTCCATATTAGAGGAGCTCCTTGATGAGACTAGTTAGGGATATACTACATCTATCTCAACAAAGAGCGAGATGTTTACTTCAACTACTTTGCCAGAGGATGTTTTTGGGTTGGTAGAGGAGCACCAGATGATGGAGGTGCGTGAGGGACACCCAAGATCGTTGATGGATATGGAGAGATGTGACAAGGAGACGCTGGAGGATATCTATGTGTCACAAGGAACACCATTCATGAGGGGTTCTAAGACAGTTGGTCTTACACATACACTTGGGATTCCAGAGCCAAGGGCAGTTATGAGGACACTTTTATTAGTGTTTCAGGATTAGATGACATCCATATAGAGGTTGACCGAGAAGTACACCTTGGATACATGATGATGTAGGAGGATACAGAGACTCACATGAGTATACAAGGGCATACAATGAGGAGTGGTAGTTCATGGGAGCATGCAGAGGTGTACAATGGGATTCACAGGGACACATTAGATTGCAGGGAGGAGACATACTTAGTGGAGCATGGAGATTCCTCTCCCTTGCATTAGTACACAGTTTTGGGAGATCACCTTCATAGTAGCATCAACTATATGAGTGATGATGGAGTGAGAGTGATTGACCAACGGGTTGTGGAGTTATCGATTGTTGTACACGATGGTTGGAGTTTAGTGATGAGTACAGGAAATTATTCACCATGGGTGCCAGTGGATGAGATTTTGGTCAAATCCTTGGGATTTACCAAAGTCTATGATACTTTTCAGTCCTACATACAATTGCAGTTATTTCTGTTATCCTTCCCCGTTACTTTCATCATAGACAACAACATAGGGGAAGATAGACAGTGGAAAGGGACATGGAGAGTTGGTAGGAAGAGACCACCTGACGAGAGTGACTGGATTATATATAATAGGATATGCATGGTTCATCTAAGACAACCATATGAGTCTTGGGGCGTGATGGAGAGCATCCTCAACCTTGGGACATAGTATTTTTAAGAGATTGATACAAGTTCAGAGTATTAGCAGGACGAGCACTGGGAGCAGAGATGGACAAATGCTTCTGATGAGGTCTATAAGGTTAGTTGGAAAGAGGTATGGTCACAATAGGTAGCGTCAGGGATCTTGAGGACCGTACATGATGTATCTATGGTTGGACAACTTGGGCATTTCAAGACTCGTCAATAGGACAGAGAGGGATTCTCCTCGGGGGATCTCGATGATGATGTCATGAGACACATGGAGGCATGTTTGGTATGTTAGCATCACGGGTCAGGGCGTGACTCTGTAGCTACCCTTGTTTCAATGCTGAGTTGGGAGAGTATGTTAGCTTCTCTCAACCCTGGGGCATTAGAGGTATTTAGTAGGGCGGGCAACATAGGGATATTGTTGGAGCATGGGACTCCGCATGCAGTAGTATGGATTGGCAGGGAGGCCGAGTTTAGTGATTATGGACAGGAGAAAATGACTATCATCATACTTTGGCTAGAGGTTTATAGTTTTGTGGGCACCGAGATACTTGGTATGAGACCTTCAGAGCTATGTGATGCAAGATTTGGTGCTCTTATAGAGCGCATGAGGGTTTCAGATACTTGCATGATTAATTATTTCCATTGTTAGGGGAATTTGAGAGAAATTTGAGATGAGTATGCTTTGTGGTAGGATGGATCTCATTAGTTGAGGATCAGATATATCAACAAATCATCTTCTTGGTTAGCAGGGGGTTTGGCTTCTGCTAGAGATGATAGTTGGGAGATGGGTTTATGTGAGAGACTCCTTGATGTATGGATATAGTATCTACTTGTTTCGTTAGTTAGGGATCTTCAGGAGATTCATGGTGTTGGTATCTTATAGGACTATACTTCACATGGAACTGCAACTAACATCTTGATATGGGATCCAGGGATTGGAGTGTTTGGTAGTCTAGAGTTTGATGGGGTTGAGATCCGAGTAGAGTGGTTACTTGGGGAGTTGACTGAGGATTGGGTGCACATGATCATTCTACTCATCATGATCATTTGGGTATCATGTGTGGTGAGCACTTGGAGGGGCCATGTCTTGAGGAGAGATTACTACAGGTCACACAGGTGGATATGGGATCCTGGTATCACATACCTATTGATTCAGTTATTGCTTGAGGACAAGCAATATTCTAGCAGGGAGGATTGTAATGCCCCCATTTTTGGACATTATTATGTTACATGGTGTTATGCGTACCAGAGTATCCGGATGGGGGTGACGACGAGTTCATGAGATATTGAGGGGTTTTATTGGGCCCGACTTGCATCATTCATCATATTTCATCATCATGATCCATTCCACACAACTTGGCTTTGGTTCCGTTGCATTCCGACGATTTACGTAATTTTGAGATATTATGGTCATATTTTAATTAATTTCACTAAGAAGGTCATTTTGGGCATACTACTGGGAGAAACCTCTTAGTCTAATAGCTCATCGGAATCAGGAGGAAGAGCATTGTTAGAATATAATGGATGTGCTCGTTTTACCATTAACAATATCACTATTGTCACCCAACCATAGGCCGAAGCCACCCTCCGAGCACCTTAACCTTGATAGAGAATCACTCCGGAAGAAAACCCTATGCTAGATAGCCAAACAAAGGGTAGTGCACCTTTCCCCAAGGATAACGCACCAACAAGAGCTGATCAGATAGTCCAAACCCTAACCAAGAGATAGTCCAAGCCAAACGTGATCTGCTAGCTGCAACAACTGCAATGGCAACTCTCCTCCAAACCTACGCACAAAACTGGGCACTGCAGTGCGCACACGTGTTTCTCTGCAATTCTGAGACTGCCTGCCAGAATGAAGACTGGCCTCCTGTATTTATAGTAATTCTGGCTAACTGCCTAGGCCGACTTCTCATTCTGGGTATCTGTCTGTTTAGTATATATTATTTCTTCTGGACGACTTCTTCTCTTGGAGGCTAATAACCTAATACAAGTTATCTTCTTGAGCCGACAAGTCTTCTAGGGTTATTAGCCAACTCATTAGGGTTTCTTCTTGCTTCCTGGAATATCCTATTTTCATTAGGTTTACATGTGGAGGTAAATACCTCCCGCAACTACCATAATATCAACAAGCACTACAGGATTAGGTGATGAGAAGTGACTTTCAGTGGCTAGAGAAGCCATAGGGGTGAATAAATCACTTTTTAGAGGCAAAAAGGCCAATTAATTAATAAAGTGATTTAATTAAAGAATAATAAAAATAAATTAAAAGTCACTTGGAGGGAAAAGGTGAACATGGGGGATAAAAGAGAGATAGGGGCCTCTATTCTCTCATTATGTTGATTATCGTTTTGATGTCTAGCTTCTTTCTAAAGAGCCCATGCACTTTGGGATTTTGAGGGTTTTCACTAAACAAATCCTAGAGATCAACTCGATGGTGAAATATTCCACTTTTCCTGATCCACGCTTGGCCAAGGAGGTGAACGATTCCTCCCTCACCATTCTACTTCGGTTTCTGTCTCAGTTCAGATCCATTCCAGTCATCAGTTAGTGAAAGAGGGCACAACTTAGAGGGTTTTTGCAGAGAGGGTGCACCGATTAGCAAAGGAGAGTTTGATTTGGTTTGTGGAACTTGGGTTTGGGCGAGATCTTGATTGGAGGATCTTTTCCATCATCATAGAGCCTCTTTTGACACTTATGGGGGTTTCTTATCCTCCAAATTTATCATTTCTCATAGCTAGGTGAAATTCCTCAAGAAGGGCGCATTAACACTTAGCGATACAGTCAGTTGGAGGGTTGAATCTCTTGCTACAACAAAGGGATCTCTTCTCATGTGTTTTCCATCCTTAGATCTACAATTGGGCATCATTTTACAGAGGGTTTGAAGCCATTTATGAAGAGGCCGAATTTGCTTGGGTTTCTACAGCTAATGGGGTGCACTTTCTAGCCAAGGTGATCATATAGTGTCAAGGAACATAGCCATTTTTGAGATCCAGACTTAAGGAGGTGTTTGGAGAATTTTAGGAGTTGCATCTCATTGTTCTATCTTGTTTTTGGAGCTACCTACATCCATAGAACCAATCTGATATATGTATTTCCAGATCTGAATATTTCATGTATGTAGCCATTTTGGAGATCTGAGCTTAAGGAGGTGTTTAGAGAATTTTAGGAGATGCATCTCATTGTTCTATCTTGTTTTTGGAGCTACCTACAACCATAGAACCAATTTGATATATGTATTTCCATATCTGAATATTTCATGTATGGAGTGGCTTATTTAATAAATAAAGGTCAGATATGATTTGTGGCTATTTTGTTGTATTGTCTTTCATGTGTTTTTGTTGAAGTTTAGTTATCTTCTTATCTATTTTTTATATGCAACTATCGACTGCAAAAACACATAAATATCAAACCATAAACAACCTAGAAATACTCTACAAGCAAACTGTTTAACGAAATACCACAACCTAAAAACCCATAAATCTTAACATGTTCCAAGCAAATCTGTTTGGGAACATTACATGGCTCGACTGAGGCACACCATTTTTGTTTGAAATCTGAGGTGGGGAGAGTTGAATTCATCATTGATAGTGAGATTGAAGAATTTTCATCAACACTTAGTCAATCAATGCCTCTGGAAACTAGATAAAAGGGAATCTCTCCATGGATTTGAATGGAAACTGACCTAAAGAGAATCTCGTCACAAGTAAGACGAGTATTACCATAAGATGTAGATCTTGTTTCCGATAAATCCTAATTGAGAGGAATGAGCACCATAGGCAAACTCGAGCCAAAAGGGAAGCCACAAAGGAAACAAAGTGTCACTAGAAATGATTTTCAACCTCTGTCAAGAATGAAGTTGAGAAAATCGTAAGTAGGGTTAGGGAGAAGAAGGGAAATACATCTAAAAGTAATTCATGAGACATAAGTGATGGTTGAGGAGTAAGACCAAGAAAGGTAGACCTATCTAATAGCCACTTAACTAGTCATTCAACCAATGTACATCTATGTATACTTGGACTCAAAAGAAGAAGATTAATAGTTTCAATGCAATGTCTTAATAACTTTGGCTTGCACTCTAAATTTAGCGTTAAATGGACATCTCCTTTACTCTACATCATAGAACAATATATTCTAGTCTTATGGTAATCCTAGATAATAGGGTTAACTTTGGTTATTTTTCAATCTAATCTAGTCTCATGGTAGTACTAGATAATAGGGTTAACTTTGGTTATTTTTCAATCTAATCTAGTCTCATGGTAGTACTAGATAATAGGGTTAACTATTGTTATTTTTTAAATTTTTTTTTGGGAACATTTGAATATCATGGATAGCTTTTATTTTACTCCTGTGTTATATCAAGATCTAATCTACAAGTTATGTACTACAACTTAAATTAATCATATAAACCTAATGCCTCGAGGTTGTGGCCTCTTGGTAAAGTAACTTATTTAAGCTATAGAAAAGTCTATTGAACTCGAGATTACTACAATTTGTCAAAGAATCTACTTTGTTTGACAAGGACCCATTGGGGCCATTTCCTTGCTTTTGTTTATCAAATGCTCAATTACAAAATCACATATTCGTTGTCATCCAGGGCCACTTGGACCATTCCTCACGCATTTCCAAGTGTGGATAGCGATGTGAAACCGACTAAGCATTTTCTTTGCATCGGTCATAAAGTTGAGAAATGTAGTCTCTCGGTATGAAATAATTTTTTTTATTTGGGATGCATTTTTTATTATTATTTATAAACAAATATTTATTATTTATAAATATTTTTGTTTAAAAACTATATTTATTATTATTTATATAATATTACAACCATTTAAAAACAATAACATATCTCAAGATTGAGATTTTATTCTAAATTAATACTCATCCTCTTCTGCAAATCTCAAGATTGAGATTTTATTCTAAATTAATACTCATCCTCTTCTGCACATGAAGAAATCCCATTCAAAGCTTTACAACCACGTTGCATTTGGATATGCTTGGGACTTTAACTTGAATAATGCATTGAATGTTGAATGATTTTCAAAAAAGAATTTCGTTGATACTACTTCAACCAATAAGATTCAAAATTCCAAGTTTAGAAAAGATTGAAAATAAGATAATATGCTCAAAAGGAACTCCCCAACTTATAATAACCATTAGAAGACAAGGAGGGTCATATTTGAGAGTATAATTATAAAAACAAATCACTAATCAATACTATAGTGCTCAATTGTCAATATGATTGGGTCCAAGAGATTATAATCTTTTCTGTTTCCGTCAATGCTTAGAGAGGTGGAGAGGAGAATATAAGGAGGGTCATACTTGAGAGTATAATTATAAAAACAATCAATTAATCAACATCATAGTGTTTAATTTGTCAATAATGTATAATTGGGCTTAAAAGATTATAATCTTTTTTGTTTTCCAAAATGCTTAAATTTAGGTGGAGAGGAGGCTAAAGGATCAAGAGAAAGCAATTTACCCTTTTTTTTAGAAGAAAACAGTTTATCCTTTTGCTTAGATATCATATTTAGCTGAGAACACTATTAAACCTCAAGGAGGTAGATACTAAGCCTAGAAGAAAAGTTGAGGGCGATGCCCATATTGATGAAGACCCTACTACATAACTCTTCATTAGATTACCCAAAGTTGAAGTTGAACCATTGATTGAATTCGATTGAGGATTTGAGATGAAACCTCCATTGGAGAGCTCAAGAAGCAAAATGGCATATGCAAGTCGATTAACTGTTGGAAATGAGCTCACATCCATGATCTCGTGGGAGAGCTTGCCTAAAAAGTCTATTTTGGAGAATCAATCCCCGACACCAAAAGTTCAAATCTCCCCTTCTAATGGGACTAACACCTCATGTGTTCCCTAGGAATCTACTTAAGGTTCATCTAACTTTCCACCCATTGAATCCATTGGTAGAGGACTTGATCTGATAGAATTTGCCTAAGATTGACCCTTTTCACCCTCACCTACATTGATGCCCCACGAGCCCTCCATAACCTACAATCCTTGATCTCCCAACAAGTTACAAGATTCTTTCACCTTCTTTCGCTTCCTCTATGTGACACTCTTAAGATGACAATCACGAAGAATGTGTCCATGCTTGTGGAAAAATTGACATCTGAAGGGCATATTTTCATAATGAATAATCTTTACCCGCTTATTGACTTCCCATTTCAGGATAGTCTCTTCCCACAAATTATCATTGGTAGACAGACATAACCAAAATCTTCAGAAGTCTCTCAATGTTAGGATTTCAAGGATCATATATTGGAAAGAATCGAGCTTATCCCTAATTTTTTTAAAACCCCCTAATCCCAAAAATGGAGCAACAACCCTTGAAGCCTTACCCATAAATAGAGCTTATCTTTCCAAGTCGATCCAAAGTTGCAATAATCGCTCTAGGGCAGAAGACCTAGCCTGGAGGAGTTGGATAACCATCGACCTGCATCAAGAACTACATCTTTGTCCTAAGTGTTTTCAAACATGAAAGACAAATATCCATGTTGCAAAGGAGAGATCCTCAACTTACCCTTTGCAATCTTGGACGATGAAGATCCGATCCATGAAACCATATTCGCAATGGAGGGCTCTTCCCACTAAATTAATTGATAAAACTCCTATGGGATAACTCTACACCATCAAGATTCCAATCCTTTGGGAGATAGATCCTTACTAATAAATGATTGTGGACACCTCTTCCTTTTTTTAGACGAGCTTACAAAAATCCTTGGATGCTCACCTCCTTTGTCCTCTTCTTCCATTACTCAATCACTAAACTCCAAGCTAATCACCTCACACTTTTAGGGAGTGTTTGATGGACTATATTGCAAATAAATTTGCAATCAATTGTATTTAAAAGAGAAAATTGGTATATAATAATAATAATCTAATTTTAAGGTCACGTCCAAGTGAGACACTAGATTGGTGTATGAGACCCCCTTGTTTGTGGGACAAGGGACCCCCTCCACGCACGGATTTGAGTGCTAAAGTCTACGAAGGTATACATACCCTACCTCCTATTGATTTAAACTTGTGGCCACTTAGGAGGAAACACATGTTTTTAACCATTAGACATTGATAATGGTTAACATATAAGCTCCAATAACCATTATTCCAATATAAATGATCACTTGGAAAAAATAATTAATCTTACTAACAAAATAATTGATTAATTACGAAATGAGTACACCATCAAACCTTACACTTAACCATAGTACTTAAGATTTTTTTCCATCCTTCTCAACTATAATACCTCATGAATTGATTATGCTTTAATGAAGAAGTCTAAATATTATATAATTTGGATTTTTTTGGCCAAACATCTGGGGAATTGGGCTATATAACACCCTCATATATGTGCAATTCTTAATAGTTTGCCTAATTGAACGCATAAATTGATTCACCCTGTCAAAATTTCCTATTACACACGAACTATACAATCTCAACTATGAATATCTGCAATTCTAGTTTGCCAAGTTTTAGACAGAAATGGTTGAAAAAATATAACCACAAAAAAATCCAAGTCCTAGCATGTTTAGACTACTCTATGTTTTAATTATGCATAGAGTACTCCAAATCCTAATATACTTGTTACGAATTCAGAAATGGTTTTATGTTGTCGGAATCCGGCGACATAAATCTGCAGGAAATCACTATTTTTTGATGTTTAAAATCCATTTATGAATGCAGAAATGGATTCAAAATTCATTAAGTCATTCAGATCATACAAAAATAATCATTCAAATCTACAAATCTAATAATTTCTTGCCAAATTTGAGACAAATGTTCTCAGAAAAAATCATTTTGTAGAACATTTAGACTACAACTTTAGATATTATATCAGCACATTGTTTCGTCAATTTAATTGACCGTTATTTGTCATTACTGCCCATTAAAAAATAATTTTAAAAATATCCTCATGTACCATGATATGATGACGTGGCGGTTGCACCAAATAAGGCCCCGCCTATTTGTCCTCATTTCCAACCGTTTTTTTTAAAGAATAGAAACCATTTAAGTCAAACCCAAAATTCTGAGATTCCTGGCGATTGTCAGACTGGCAATCCGGGCTCTCCTTTCAAGAATCTACCGCCAAATTTTTTAGATTGCGCGTGTCAACATCGCAGCAGGTAAGTGAGGTGGCGAGTCAAAGCTGCATGGCGGCCTGCGTTGGCTTTTAATCTAGCAGAATTAAACCTTAAATTGGGCGGCCGTAACCTGAGATATGTTCATATATGTAATATATACGGGCTGAGATTGAATCGAATCCATGGCTACACCCACAATTCATTCTCGAGACCTCAACTGCGAAGATGCAGGGAATGACAACCCAATCCAGGTGGATATTGCGCTTCATGGGCTGGTAGGTATCCTGTCAACGAATTCCCTTACATTGCCTGCAATTAACTTGTAATTGTGATGTATATGCTTTGAATTTGAATTTGAGTTTTCCAGAAATGGACTAGAGTAGGAGATAGATGGAGAGTCTAACTTCCTCTCTAACCCAAAAAAATGGTCATTTTTGGCCAGAATGGCGGAAATAGATGGAAAGTCTAACTTTCTCTCTAACAGAAAAAAAGTCAGTTTTGATCAGAATGGCAGGATTGGAAATAGATGGAGAGTTTAACTTCCTTTCTAACAAAAAAAAAAGTCAGTTTTGACCAAAATGGCAGAATTGGAAATAGAAGGAAAGTCTAACTTCATCTCTAACTAAAAAAAGGTCAGTTTTGACCAAAATGGCAGAATTGGAAATAGATGGAGAGTCTATCAGTTTTGACCAGAATGGCAAAATTGGAAATAGATGTAGAGTCTAACTTCCTTGGGCAGTTTTGAGTTTTCCAAAAAAATAATTAAAGTTAGAGTTGGAAACATATGGAAACTTTTTGTTGAATTTGAGTTTTCCAAAAGTTGACAGCATTGAACATAGATGGAGAGTCTAAGTTTCTCTCTCACAAAATTTGGGCATCTTTGAGTTTTCCAAAAAATAACTAGAGTTGAAGACAGATTAAAACTTTTTAATGTATTGAATCTGATCACCAATAATATATATAATTTATTAATATATAAACAACTAATACATATTCATTTTATTCTTTGAATATGCTGCATCAGATATATTGAATGAGTTTTTCAATGGAGAATCTAGCTTATTTTCTACAAAATTTTGGTTACTTTGAGTTTTCCAAAAAATAATTAGAGTTGAGTTTTCCAAAAAATAACTAAAGTTGAGTTTTCCAAAAAATAACTAAAATTGTGGAAAGATTGAAACTTTTTGATATATTGAATTTAATCATCAATAATATATATAATTTATTAATATATAAATAACTAATTTTTAATACATATTTACGGTACACCTATTGATAATGGGCACATTTAATAGGTTTTTAGTTCTTAATACGTTTTCTATGGACGAGATTAAATATGCCTAGAATATTTTTAGTCGTCACAATCATGTTTAAAAATTACTGTGTTCACTAACTTATTGCCACGTTTACCTGATTAAAAAATATTAATGTATTAAGGTGGTCGCGTTTCTATGCTAGCATCACCAGCGGTCGCCAGTCGAAAGTTTAACAACCAGCCACCTTTAGGTATTCACTAGCCGCAAGTTAGCGGCTGTGCTAGTCATATTATTCTTCTAATATGCTGCATTAGATACATTGAATTTGAGTTTTCCAAGAATTGACCAAAATTAGACATACATGGAGAGTCTAGCTTTCTCTTTGACACAATTTGGACAGCTTTGAGTTAAAAAAAATAAAATCAAAATTGGAGTTAGTGAAATCTTTTTGATACATTGAATTTGAATATGTATAATTTATTAATACATAAACAACTAATATATATTTATAGTATTTTTTTAATATAGTGCATTACATACATTGAATATTAATATTAACAAATGTTTATTAAAAGTGTAGTCTATTTGTTTTGATGTCAATAAACACTTCAATTTTTAGTGAGGAGTTATAAATTCTATACTACATTGATATATATACTATATTGATATAGTACATAGTACACAAAGTACATTTTTTTCAATCTCATTCTTTAAACATGTACTCCATAAAATTCCAACATCAAAGAATAAAATACTTTTTTTTTTTTTCAATCTCATTGAGTAAACATGTCCTTCATGGAGTTCCAACATAGATCTTATATATACCATGTTCTCCATGAAGTTCCAACATCAATATACACAATACATTTTTTTCAATCTTATTGCATAAACATGTCCTCCATGAAATTCAAACATAGATCAATGTGATATTTTTCAATAAAAATATTCTTTACATTTACATCCAATTTACTAATTTAGAGAAGTAAGTTAATCTTATAACCCATATTTTTTTTTCTTTGTTATAAATCTAATAAGATTTCAAGAAAAAATTAATCATCATTAATGTTATAGATTTTGCCCAATTTTGAATTCAACTAAATTTTTAAAGAAAAATCAAAATTTCAATCATCCTACAATTCTAACTTCATTTATCATCA
>SNQJ01S0114462.1:0-22508 GCA_010110895.2 Picea sitchensis
CCCTCTCTAAATGACTTGGTTTCTATCATTTTATTTTTTGATTGGGTATTTTCACATTTTGTTTCTTTTTTTCTTGAAGGATAATTACATGTCATAATTTGGTTCAGAATACTTTTCATCATCATTTCCATTGTTTAAGCTCACAAAAGGTCAACCAATCCTTTTTGTATACACGAGGAATGCCCGCGAACAAAACACAAAAATTCAGAGCAGTCATTTTCGGGCTCGGATTGTAAAAACAGATAGGGTAAATTTTCAATGGTAAATATCCAAGAAGATAATGAGATCAACGAATCTTGTACATTTGGGGTTCCATAAAGGTGCGAGGTTTAATTGCAATGTTACAAAAATTTCACTCCGCGACTTTGGCGCCAAAACGTCCAAGCTCATCTTTGTCAAAAACTCCCAAATGCCGAAATATTCGACCTCATCTTTGTCAAAAAATCTCAAATGGTGAAATGTCTGAGCCATGTAGTGTTCATTTATGCTGAGAGGTAGAATTCATGCATGGTGACATGTGGCATCCATCGTTCGCCGACATGTGGCACTCATTTTAGTCCATTTGGGTTATGTTATCCACTCATTTGCAAGTGACATGTGTCACTATCTTTCATGCGAACACGTCAGCAACAATGACATCATGTGGACATGTCAAGACAGGGGGATTACCCCTCTGGGAGGTTTAACTTGAGTTGAATGATAGTTCTCTGGAGCCCCAAACTTCCGGAACATCGAAGTAGAGGAGTCCCAAACATCAAAGCGTTGAAATATTAACACATCAGCTCTAGGAGATTATCATTCCGGGGGAATTCAATTCATAACAAACATAGACCTCTGAATCCCCGAAGCACCAGAGCCACAAAATATTTAAACGTTAAACACAGCTTAATCTTGGGTTAATTAGTGATAAACATTGGCTAATCACTTCATGCATTCGACCCTCTGGGAGGTATCCAAACTTTTCATTCAAGAACTCCCAAATCTCGAAGAGCCGGAGATGTGTGGCATCCATCAGTTGAGACACATGGAACTCTTCTATCATGACGTGTGGCACTCTCTTATCATGAGACATGGCACTCATTTCAATCATATTTGGGTCTGTCATCTATACTATTTCAAGTGACATGTGTCACCCTTATTTCTATGACATGTCATCAATATGATGTCAGGGCACCACGTCACTTCGACAGATCATCCTCTGGGAGATTTTGATCCATAGAAATTGTATATTCCTAGGGTACCGAAGCCCTAAAGTCATTGTTTGTAATATCAGGTCACTACGTTAGATTCGAGAGATTTTCCTCTGGGAGATTTCCAAGCACAACATTTAGAAGCTCCCGAACCTCGAAGAGTAGGAGTTTTGAAGTTTTTAAATGATGAAGGTTAAAGTAGTCTCAGGTTAATTAGTGATAAATGTTTGTTAACAACTTTGGGGGTTCTATCCTCTGACGGATATGTATACTCTACGCTCTGAGGCCCCTTGCACGCCAGATTTCTAAAGTGGCTCACCCACATTTATTGAAAATTTTGAAATGTTTAAAAGGGCATGCCAAACTAGGAATGGACAAAATACACGTCCATAAAGAAGAGATAATATCAGTGACTGGAAAAATTCCATATAACTTGCTTCTTTCCTCCAGGAGATAAGTAGGGGAAAAACATTGCCAATGTATTCAATTATCTCCAGTGGCCTCCAACATCACACATGAACTCCAGTGCTCGATATAGAACTTAGTTCTATCACTCCTATCCATCTTCTCTCAAATATCGGTTGACTCCAGCATGGCCATCAGTCTAACTTCATTGCTAGTAGCATTTTTGAAACGTTCAATTGTAAAACTCTTTTAGTTTCAGGCATAATAACTGGTCCTTTTTTTTGGTGTTATAAGAACCACTCATTTATCATTAAGTCAAGCTCAAAGTATTCATTAACATACTCTATCAGTGTGTTTTAGTTAAGTTAATAAGCTATTTTACAGCCAATGTGTAGAGAAAAACCTCAGTTCCACACTAGTCGAGGGCCTCCACATATGTGATAAATAGGCATTCTTTGTATGTTAGAAGGGTTCCGTTTTTTGGATAAAAAGATCAATACAATAATTGGTTGGACCTATTTTGTGCATGGATTAAATATCTCTACCTAGTGAATATAATATTTATGACAATGTGTTTTTGTTTGATTTCGTATGTAATTCTCTTTTCTTGAATATAGTTTTGATTTTTTCAAAATACGTTTCTTTTCCTTCAGCGATTGTATAACCTATATTTATTAATATGCAACATGTGAGAAAAAATATGCTTTGATGAAGATTGGTTTTTATTGCAACCCGTGGGAGTAACTTTGTTTTTGGTACATGTTTAATGCCTTTAAATGACATTTTAAGACTTAAACTTCTAGCAGCAGATTGTTTATTGAATGGTTTGTTGTTTTTCTTTATTTCTTACCTTTACTCTCTCACTTGTTTGTCCTTAGTGTGCCACCAGCCAAGGAGGACCCTCGTCCATGTAATTTGGCCAACCAAACCATGCTCATCTCTTGGTAAACCAACCCTCTAACTGACCCATAAATAAAAAAACCAACCATTCATAACATGAGGTGGCATAGCTCTGTAGTTTAGAAATCAAGGGAATACTTTAGGTCCAACATCTTCTGGCGTCATTGTCGAGGAATAGAGTAACAAAATATATTTTCGTGGGAGAACGACAATGACTGGATATGAACTTTGATGGTGAACAAAGATCAGACACATTCAAACTTCCACATTTCACCTGGAGAATCCATTGAGTAAACTTCACAAAAGAAACACTCACTCCCATAAAAGGACTCAAGAGATCCAAATCTAAGCACATCAAAGCCACTAAGTCTCATCCTAACATTGAGAAGTACACGATAGTCTCTAAGCCAGAAAGGCAACAAATCATGTGTGTGTGTGTGTGTGTGTGAATTTTCCTTGAGGTTATAATTTTATTATAAGTTCAAAGTTGTCTTAGCTTCAATGGTTACTCATAATTTGATGGTGTGCGTTGACTCACATAAATGTTCAATCAATATTTTTATCATAAATATTACAATATGTTTTTAAAGTGAGATTCTCAAATGTGTTTTTTCAATACTTGACTATTTTGAAGATAGAATGTTAACATAGCTTCTAACCATCTAGGTTGGATTGGAAAGGTTAAGTGTAAATAACATGTGATGAATTAGTCATTAACATTCATGAGGAAGAGAGCTATGGATAATTGTGAGTGGAAACCCTAGGTTTTGGTTTGATGCATTTATTGTTGCAATAAATACTTCTAATTATGCATTCAAACATACAAACATTTATTCAGGGTTTCCATTGTAATTTTCATTTCTTTCATAAGGGATATTCTTCCAAAAATCAATTAATTTGTTCTGTCATGTTGATAAATTAATGAAACCGAATATAGGATTAGTTTAGGAATACACCCTTTGGCAATCTAAAACCATATTAGAAAATTGTCAAGGTTTGGCAAAGATCTTAATTTTTAGTAAGTACCTAGGTATTCCCTTGGTTGGGAAGATTGTGAGAGAAATAAATTGAGATGAACCCCTTGTCAAGATTAGAAAAAAATATTCATTTATTTTAGGAATACACCACTAGTCAAGTTTAGAAAAAAAAAGATTCATTTATTTTAGGATTATACATTTAGTGGTGTAAAGCGACATCGAAAAATTGATTTTCAAATATATTTGTTTCCACAGTAAAATAATGCGCAACCATAGTATAATACCACATTGTATAACCAGATACCCTAATACAATGCACCGCATGGAGATAAAGGTGGATTTAGAGGTGGAGGCCGAGGAAAAGGAGGATTTGGACGAGGAATAGGGTCAGTAGTCTACCACAACTGTCAACAACTAGAACGCTATGCAATATACTTTACACTTCCACCTGTGGTATGTATGCATTGTCGTGTAACAAACCATGACACAGAAGACTGCCCGACATTATTGGGAAAAATATAGGAGAAAAGGAACCAAAACAATCAAAATGTCGAGTGGATTTCCGCATAAGCCAAGGTTGATGGGAAGAATATCAACATAGTTACTCGAGGAGGAGCCAAGATGGGAGGTGATGTATCAAAACATGATCCAACTCAACACCAGTGGGTTAAGAATAACATTGAGTCACATAATCATTTTGACTCGAGGAAAGAAAAGGAGACATTGAAGGAGGCCAGACAGGAGATTATAAAAGAGAACATTGCATTTACATCAATTGTGCAACAAAATCAGGATCCACCAATGTATGAGATTCCACCTTCAATGGATCACACCAGAAAAGGACAACCTTCAGAGAAAGTAAGTAACCTAAAGACTTTCCTGAAATCATGTGTAAAGTTATTGAATGATCCACATTCTATTAAAGTCTTACAAGACTTGCTAGAAAGATGAAACACAGAAGTAGAAGGGAAGTTATCACAAAAGACAATTAAGAATATCCATACAAGAAGAAAAACAAGTAGGGAATTCAGGTTAAATGCCAACATTGGGGATTTCAATATGGGAGATATCATACTTGATTTAGGATCTGAANGAAACACAGAAGTAGAAGGGAAGTTATCACAAAAGACAATTAAGAATATCCATACAAGAAGAAAAACAAGTAGGGAATTCAGGTTAAATGCCAACATTGGGGATTTCAATATGGGAGATATCATACTTGATTTAGGATCTGAAGTGAATTTCTTACCAAAGAAGACATGGTAGTGTATGGGGGAACCCACATTAGGATTTTCACCTGTCTAGTTGAAATTGGAAAATCAACATAGAGTATTACCAATTGGAATACTTAAAGGTGTGACATTAGACTTGGATGGAGTGTGCATTATGGAAGATTTTGAAGTTGTAAAAATAGTGGATATCACAACACCCTCCCCAACATTACTAAGACTCAACTGGGTATTTGATAACCAGGTTGTGATCAACCTGAAGACATAGAAAATGACTTTTGAATCAAGAAAATACAGATTAATTGCCCCACTTGATACCTTAGAAGGAAAAAGGTTTATAGAGGTGACATGTTTGAATCTGAAAGAAATAAATCAGTTATATAGGACTTTCACGTGAGAAGAACATTATGTCAACCTAACTGCAAATGGTGTACTTAGCTGGAGAAGAATTACATCGTGTGCCTCAAACTCCGAGATAGGTATCAAAAACTGGTGGTAGAGACTACATGAAGTCTCAAAAAGGAGGTGTGAAAGAATAGAGTGCGCAGTAAGGTGGGTCGGTACAAAGGTAAGGGAACCTCCCACTTTTCATGGTTTTAGAGACTTAGAAGAATTCTTGACAAATTACGAGGAAGAAGTTTTGGAAAATCAGAGGTTGTTAGCATTGGATATTGCACTCAAGGCAACACCTACAAGATGGTGGGGCATGCACAAGGAAACAATTTAAGACTGATATCAATGAAAAAGGTTCATGTGCATTATATTTGGTATATAATAGGGGAATAATAGATTGCAAAAATATAATGGGCGTAGAATACCAGGTGAGCACATAGAGAAATGCACAACACAATGGAGGTTGAAACCACTAGAATAATGACCTCATTACTTTATCCATACATTAGAAGGGATACCAGGGAACTGGTGCATAGATCAAGAACTGTGAAGAGGAACTATAGAGTGGAAAGTATTACAAAAGAATTTTGTGGTAACTTTATCATTTGAGCATGAGAACCCCAATATCGATTTAGCCCTAAAGTTGATATAGGGAATGATATTTTTTGAGGAACTTGAGGTGGAAATTATTGCAGAATATCAACAGCAAAACAAACAGACAGTCATGGAATTACTCTCATGTTATCATGTTGTAGAGGAAGCGGCACCAGATGAAGATGATCCATGCAACATTCAGATCACAAATATTGAAGGTGAGAGAGAAGTGGAAGGTCCATATCTAGATTTAGAGGCATTTTCTACACCAATTAAGGTCATGAAAGTCAACATTGGGACATAAGAAAACCCTAAAATGGACAACATTGGAAACTACTAGGATGAGCAGACCCTAGAAACGATAACATAGTTATTGTGTGAATACAATGAGTGGGTGAGATGAAAGGAATATTAGGTGAGCTGGGTGAGATGAGGATACCCCTAAAACCATATGCTAGACCTATTAGCTAGAGACCTTACAGGTTGAATCCAGTGTATAAGGAAAATGTGAAAGTAGAACTTGACTGAATGCTAGAAGTTGGTATCATAGAGCTAGTGGAGGAATCCAAATGGATTAGTCCCATGGTAGTCCAGGAAAGTAAATAAGGGGAATAAGAATTTGTGTAGATCTAAGGAAATTGAATGATTCTTTCTTACACGATCCTTTCCCTACCCCTTTTATAGATGAGGTCTTATAGAATGTGGGAGGCTAGGAAGCATATTCACTCACAGATGGATTTTTAGGTTATCACCAGATTAAAATAGCTCCAGAGGATAGGCATAAGACTTCATTTTCTACAGAATGGGGATCCTATCAGTATATAGTTATTCCCTTTGGAATGAAGAATGCACCAACTATCGTTTCAAGGGTGGTCAATATATATCCTTTTAAAGATTTCATACATAAAAAATTAGAGTATATATGGATGGTTGGACTGTTTTTTAGGCTTTTGAAAGATCATGAAGAAGTCTTAAGACTCATGCTGGACAGGTGAAGGCAATTCCATATTTCATTAAACATCAATAAATGTATCTTCAACACACCTTTTGGGATATTTCTAGGACATGTGGTATGCAAACAAGGGTTATTGGTTGACCCTGCTAAGATTGTTGTAATTGTGAACTTACCACCATCGAAGTCAGTGCGCCAGTTAAGAGCCACACTTGAACATACAGGGTACTACATGAAGTTTATCAAGGGGTATGCACACATTACCACACCAATGGAAAAGTCATTGAAGAAGGACACCAAATTTCAATGGAATGAGGATTGTCAACAGGGATTGGATACCTTGAAAGAAAAGATGGTGAAAGCACCTATTTAGTGTTTCTAGATTGAGAACAAACATTTCATGTGCATGTAGATGCATCAACGATAACACTTAGAGATTTTTTTGTGTAGCCAGGAGCAGGTGACTTAGATCAACCTATAGCCTTTGAAAACAATAAGTTATCATAATAATAGAAACATTACAACACAACAAAAACAGAAGGTCTATCCATGGTGTATGCACTACAAAAATTTAAACATTCCTTATTGGGAAAAAACTTTAAAATGTTCACAGATCATTCTTCCCTCAAATATCTAGTCAACAAGCTAGTGCTGGGGTGAAATATTTGTAGATGGCTATTATTGTTCTAGGAATTTGATTTTGAAATAATAGTTAAACCAGGGAAACTGAATGCAAGACCAAATCACTTATCAAGGATAACCAAACCTACTAACTTAGAAGACAACTTCCCTAATGTACACTTATTTTTAGTACATATAGTTGATGAGTACTTTGTTGATATCATTGAATTATTGATTATAGGAGTTGTGACAAAGTAGTTTAGTACCGCGTAGAAGAAAAACCTCGTGGTCAGAGCTACAGACTATCAACTAATTGTAGGTCATTTATACAAACTGGGTGTCGATAGTGTTGTAGCAAGAGTTGGTTCTAGGTTGTAATAGTGCCAAGCCTTAGGACATTTTAAATGAGATAATAAATCATTGCTCGGAACTTGACTTGGGTTGCTGCAAGAGAATCCCCTAGGTAACTTGAAACCTGCTTTAGAGTGTGTTTTTGACCTAATACACTCAGAGAGGGTTCTCTCAATAGCCAAAGGCTCTTTACTCAAAGAATATTCAATAATCATAGTAAGAAGGCCAGATTTATTATAAGACAAGATATTTTGATAAGGTTGGTGGTTGCACAGATTTGAAAAGGCCTATTGGGCAATGGAGTCAAGTGAAAACCAAAGAAAAGGGATAATAGCAGTGATTATGTTACTTGAGGGGAATGAGGAAAAATAAGTCTATCTTTCAACAATCGATTATCATGATATAGTAGCAGAAAGGAAAAGGAAGAGACCATCATAGTGAAATAATATAACAAGGAACAATTTTCACTACAACTTTAGAGGAAAAAGACTAGAGGCTAATAACTAGGTGCAGAGCACTAATCTTGAGTGAATTATGACTAGTCATCATTGAAATACAACACATATCAACTGTGTGTAAGGAGAATGCAAAATGAATTCCAAACAAAATTTAACTTAGTTGATAAACGAAGAGATAGAAAATATGAATATAAAAAAACATAGAACATACTAAAGGAATCAACCGTGATGAATCTCACATATCAAGTGAAGACATCTCTTCTGCATTACTCTATTAATGTCTTCAAAATAACTCAGTTTTCAATAGAATCCCTCTTCAAAAGAGCCCCCCCCCTTGTTATCATCAAAGAGATATACAATATATAAGACTTCTTCAGCTTGTAACCGATGATAAATGACCCCAAAATCGACTAAGAGTCATGAGAAATGAATTGACAGATGTTTAACTAAAATTTGGGTGCTTTCCTACATTTTCGGGCCATGTCTGCAACACCATATTGCAGGGAAATTTTTCCTACCTTCCCAAGATCTAAATTAGGATCTGAAGATACCACTGAAAATCTTAGGATCTGTAAATGTCAATCGACTATTTGAACGTGTAAAAGTGAGTTTTCCCATAGGCAGTTTTTGTTGGAAAGACCTGCGATTCTGGTAGCTAACAGGCCAAAAATAGGGGTATCTTAGCCACTAGAAGTCCTGGCTTTCGACAGCTAACAATGCGATTTCAGAGCACCATAAGCCACTGAAAGTCCCAAAACCCAGATTTCAGGTTTCGGGGAAATGGAGCAATGGTCAAAATATTTATGTTGTCCAAACCCCTGACTGTCGAAACCCCGAAATGGTGTCCTGGAATTTATGTAAAACCTTATTATAGTGATTTTATTGACGTTTTATTGCATTCTTTTAGTGCCTCCTCGTGACTTGATTTCTGGGTAAAAACACATCTACACTTTCGGCAGCTAAGGGCATATGAAACCTGAGATTTAAGCTACCAAAAGTCTGCATTTTCGATAGCTAAACACTATAAATTTTTTCCTCTTAAGCTACCGAAAGACAAAATTTCAATATTTGTTCTAACATAGGCTCCATCTAGGGATGGAGATTTCCTGCAAAGCACCAAGAATAGTAGACCAAGTGCCTTCATCCATTGGGTGACCTGATATCATCCTTATCAAAAGTTGAACCCTGTCACTTTGCTTGCACCTTTCCTAAACAAAAAACCTCTTATGCATTCATTGGGCTATGGAGTCATAATGTCTTAAATCAAAACCATACAAGATGCCAAACTGAATTGGAAAGGTACTTAAAACCACTACTGTAATCTAATGCTCAAAGTCAAGCTTATTTATATACATCACCTACTCTAACTACTAAAAAATTCTCACTAAATCAAATGATACAAAAATGTCAGTGAAGCCAATCCAATAACTGTCTACTTATTTGAAATCTGCTCACACTTTCTTTGAGAAGGCTGAAAAAGGAAACTAACAACTTCCATCTGAAATGTTGTTGATCATGAATTTTCAAACTTTTCCTCGATTCCTATGACAAAATATCCATGATATAGTGTGTTCCTCCATTAAATAAATATAAAAGGTCGACAAAAGGATCTTGAAAAAATATATGGTCCTAAGGTTTTAAAACATCCAAGACTACTCTATGTTATGGTTTATAATGCTCAAGATCATTCTCAAAGAGAATATCTAAGCACCCTTCAATATCATCTGCAATGGCATCTCCAAAATCATGGCACAATCTTGTCTGAAGACCATCATCCCTCCATGAAAAATTTGCAGCAAGTTGTTTTACAGAAATAATGTAATAATCATCACTATACTCATCATATTTAGGTTCAGCAGATAACTCAGGAGGGTCATCAATCAGACAAATGCTCGGGACATCAACCGTGAGAAACTCTGATCCTTTCTCTGGCATGATTTCTATCTCAGATTTATAATCCTCCAAATCACAGTCTAAAACATCCTTGAACAATGAACTTCCTTCAAGACTATTAAATGTGATAGACTTATCCTCTTCATGAAACAAAACAGGGCTTACAAGTTGATATCCTAGCTGGAAATCATCATCATAAATAGGTTCATTAACTTCCTTTAAGGTTTCATCAAACACATCACTGTCATTATTTAAAATCAGATTTACATTTTTAGAAATGGAAGAAGTCTGACTCTCATATCCGGGACTATGTATATACTGTAAATTTGTGTAAGCAGGGGCTGTAACATGACTATGCAGGAGAAGATCTATTTCTTCTTCAGTCAAAGGAGAAGGTGGTCTCTGTATTTTCTGAATAAAACAACAATTATTTTCTTTCTCTTCTGCAGGTTGACTGTGATGCTGAATATCTTCTTCTTGAATATGATCACAAGAACTATCATATCCTTCTTCTTTATCAACCAACTCTTCTTCATACTGATCATCTTCATCAACTTGATAAATTTTTAATATTCCTTCCTCCTCTTCAAGAGGATTTGTTTGATCTTTTTGTCTTATGAATTCTATATTACAACAATCTTCAAAAAGGATTTTAGCTGAATATATCCTCTTACAATGTTGATGAAAAATGGTGCAAAAATATTTCAATGAAGGAAGATTGGAATGGGGTAAATATTTATACTAGAGTCTAGTATCTCCTTCCAATGAAAACATAAACAGTTTCATGAGGACATCTTCATGATGTACTTTTAATTCATCCATGAGCTTGTGAAATTCAAACAAGTGTTAAGAAGGATTGTCATCCGCATATTCTCCAAATTTAGGAAGGACATCTTCCCAAATTTTAATGTCTGGAATAGTGTTTGGAAAACCATAAACATTTGTAAATTCTAGAGGAGCAAACCTTACAAGAATCCAAGCAACGAACAAATTCGACATTTTGAGACCAATGGAGTCGCCAGTGAATTGTGTAGAGTCTTCGAACCAAGGAGTCACCAGGTGAATGATCACATCCAATTGAATGTCTATCTCTTGTTCACCATCAAGGAATATATCTAAACTTTTTTTCGTATCCCAAGGAAGATAGCTTCGTTCCTCCGTCCCCATCAACGGTGCCAAGAAATGTTGTAGCAAGAGTTGGTTCTAGGTTGTAATAGATCCAAGCCTTAGCACATTTTAAATGAGATAATAAATCATTGATCAGAGCTTGACTTGGGTTTTGCAAGTGAATCCCCGAGGTAACTTGAAACCTTCTTTAGAGTGTGTTTCTGACCTAATACACTCAGAGAGGGCTCTCTCAATAGCCAAAGGATCTTTACTCAAAGAATATTCAATAATCATAGTAAGAAGGTCAGATTTCTTATAAGAAAAGATATTTTGATAAGGTTGGTGGTTGCACAGATTTGAAAAGGCCTATTGGGCGATGGAGTCAAGTGAAAAACAAAGAAAAGGGATAATAACAGTGATCATGTTACTTGAGGGAAATGAGGAAAAATAAGTCTATCTTTCAACAATCGATAATCATGATATAGTAGCAGAAAGGAAAATGATGATACCATCACAGTGAAAGCATCTAACAACGATTAATTTTCCCTAAACTTTAGAGGAAAAAGACTGGAGGCTAATAACTAGGTGCAAAGCACTAATCTTGAGTGAATTGTGAATAGTCATCATTGAAACACAACACATATCAACTATGTGTAAGGAGCATGAAATATGAATTCCAATTTTTTTTTAACTCGATCAATAAAGGAAGAGATAGTAAATATGAATATAAAGAAACAAAGAATATACTGAAGGAATCAACCGTGATGAATCTCACATATCAAGTGAACACATATCTCTTGCATTACTCTATTAATGTCTTCAAAATAACTCAGTTTTCAATAGAAGCCCTCTTAAAAAGATCCCCCCCCATTCTCATCAAAGAGATATACAATCTATAATACTTCTTCATCCTATAACCGATGATAAACGACCCCAAAATCAACTAAGAGTCGTGAGAAATGAACTGGTAGTTGTTTAACTGAAATCTGGGCACTTTCCTACATTTTTCGGCCATGTCTACAATGCCATATTGTGGGTCACTTTTTCCTACCTTCCCTAGCTCTAAATTTGGATCTGAAAATACCACTGGAAATCTTAGGAGCTGTAAATGGCAATCGACTATTCGAATGTGTAAAAAGGCCTCTCCAAGGTTGATAAAAGTGAGTTTTCCCACAAGAATGTTTTTTGGAAAGACCTGCGATTTCGGTAGCTAATAGGCCAAAAACAGGGGTATCTTAGCTACCAAAGGTCCTAGATTTCGACAACCAAAAGTGTGAGTTCAGAGCGCCATAAGCCACCGAAAGTACCGAAACCCCGATTTCGGCTTTCAAGTTTCAGGGAAACAAAGCTATGGTCAAAATCTTTATGTTGGCCAAACCCCCGACTACCGAAACCCCAAAATGGTGACATGGCATTTATGTAAAACCTTATTATAGAGATTTTATTGATGTTTATTGCATTCTTTTAGTGCCTCCTCGTGACTTGATTTCTGGGTAAAAACACATCTACACTTTCGGCAACTAAGGGCATATGAAACCTGAGATTTAAGCTCTTGAAAGTCTGCATTTTCGGTAGCTAAACACTATAAAGTTTTTCCTCTTAAGCTACCGAAGGACAAAATTTCAATATTTGTTCCAATAGATAGCATTTTGAGAAAGTGTGTTATGGAACATGAATACCCCATGGTTATAATAGAATCTCATGAAGGTATATATGGAGGAAAATATGCAGGAAACGCTGTCGTGCAGAAGGTATTGTTTACAAGTTTATGGTGGACAACAGTTCATAAGGATGCAAGAGAATATTTCCAAAACTGTGATGTATTTTAGAGAGTTGGAAAACCCAATAGGAGGGATGAGATTCCCCTAAGAACCCAAGTAACTCTTCAGGCATTTGAAAAGTGGGCAATGTATTTTTTCAGACCTATTAATCCACAAACAATAAGGTCAAGAGCAAGATACATCATTAATATGTCAACATGTTTAAGCATATGGGAAAAAGCAACACCAGTCAAGGATTGTAGCACAGACACAATAACACACTTCTTATTTGAGCAAGTGATTACAAGATTTAGATGTCCCGGGATTTTGATGAGTGACCAAGGCACCCATTTTATTAATAGTACAATCCAGGCTATGACTTAGGAGTTGAAGAGTACACCATATCATCCTCATGAAAATTGGATAGTAGAATCTTTCAACAAGATTTTGGAGAATGCCTTGAGAAAGATTTGTAATGTGAACAGAGATGATTGGGATTTACAAATACTAGCAGTATTATGGGCATACATGACTACATGCAATAAGTTGATAGGACAGACACCATTCATATTGGTGTATGGACAAGAAGCAGTGGTTCCATTAGAATTTTTAGTACCTAGTCTGTGCGTGGAAGCAATTACAAATATGACTAAAAGAGGCAGAGTACAAGAAAAGTTAAATAAACTAATGGAATTGGAAGAAGATAGGATTCTGGAAAGATTCCACCAAGAGGTGTAGAAAGCAAGGAACAAAGCCTGGAATGACAGACACATTAAGAATAAGAGCTCTAAGGAGGGAGATCTAGTTCTCCCCTATGAATTTTTTTTTTTGCAACATCTTGGTAAGTTAAGAATGCATTGACTAGGGCCATATGAAGTAAAGCATGTCACATATGGAGGATCTATGCAGCTAAAGGACTTGACAAGAACATAAATTCAAGGAATGGTGAATGGTAGTCGACTGAAACTCTATATGGACAGTCAACCTACTAACTCTCAGTAGTTGCATCGTAGTAAGGAAGCCACGTGTATAGTGTAGTATGGTAGATATTAGGAAAGAAAACTTATAAAAAGACATAAAAATAGAAAAACAAAGACAAAAATAGAAAAATGAAGAAAAAGAAAAAAAGAGATAATCAGGACAAAGAAGTGATTCAGGAATGACATCCCACAACAACGAGTGCGAAAAAATTGGGAATACTCTGAGAAAGAAAATTTCACACTATGCAATTGACTAGAAAAAGTGAAAAATACGGCAGAACATTAATGATAGAGTCTATAGAAAGGGAACAACATGGGAAATTTCGACACTTAGTGAATTTTGAGCGAATAAAGAGCTGAAGAGTGTAACCTAGGAGAAATTGTGTGAGGAATATAGTGATTGACCACTCAACATACAAAATGACACCTTTGAAGGTTGGTGTCCCAAGGCAATATACTAGGGTTACTCTACAGAACATAAGGAGGAAGGAAATAATGACAAAGCCCGAGAATATTGTAGAATTAAAATACCTCACAACCTCGGGGACATAATCGATCATCCTGAATAAGGTAGAGCAAAAAACATCAACGGCTACACAATTCGAAAGGGAACAGAGCTCTGAAAATCACAATGGAAACACAAACCCTAACCCGAAAAAACCTGCAGAACCTTAGGGAGTGAAGGGGAAACAACATGGACCCACCATAGAGGAGGTGTTGGTTGAGGATATTACAAATTAGTCGGAGACCGAAGGAGAGGAATAAGACACGACCGAAACAACGACATAAGTCCACCCAACATTTGACTAGAAAAGAAAGGTGATGGATGAAACAGAGATCACACTCTTGTACATCCTAGATGTGGTGGTCATAGTGGAGGATATGTTGGGAAAGGTTCCAAAGCTAAGATACTCCGACCATGATGTTCAATACACGGTAAAATTTCTAGGAATTTCAAAGGAAACTTATTTGGAGGAAATAGAGGATATGGGACCCCTAGGAAGACCCATCTTGGAGCCCACGCAGTGGATTACAGGGTTGTATAATTCAGGAATCATGAATCTGTTGGATATATTGCACTTCAGTTTCGGTAATATTGTGGGACTGCATGTCAAGAAATTATTATCTAGGATACATGGAGTTATCATGTGGATGGATAGGCTAGTCCCCATTGATGTGGCATTGATTGCCAAGATTACATGATTTCCCACTATTGGTGCACAACCCAAAGAGTACATGGAGAATAAATCACAAGAAAGGAAATTGTTGAGATAGTGAAAGTGCAGTTTGGAACTAACATGGGAAATCGGGGAATCGAGGAATAGTCAGCAAAGACATTAATGATGTCGTGAAAGGTTCGCTAGAAACATAATCGATTGCAAATTATTGATGAACTGCAGGAAGGAAGAGGCCCTAGTAGGGGTCATAGCAGTAGCCACGTAGTGCACAAAAGGAGTAATGTTTAGTTGGGCTCCCTACCTACTAAATCAGTTTTTTATTGACTGGAGGGATGCACAGGAACCAAAGTTCTCAATGTTTGTAAATAGGAAGGGGAATTGCTATGGAATGAGATATGAAAACCTTTGGAAAGGTAAGGAAACCAATAATCAACAAGCAAATAACACAATTTTTTCCATGTTTCTGGAATACATGCAAGAGAAAACAATGAATGTGTGGAGGATTCCTATAACTTGAGGTGGTCCAAGAGAACATAGGGATTGTTAGGTTTGAGTCATCCAAACATTACATGTGTATCTAGGAGACAAACGACCCGAAGAAAACATCATTTGAGATGCAATACTATGTATCAAGGGAAGAGGTCAATTGGATTGTCAAAGACTGGCCCATGCAGGGGAAGGTTCCAGCAGTAAAGAAAGAATCCAAACCCAAGGATTAATCAGAGGCAGACACATAGACAAAGAAAATTAGTCCATCTGACATCACAAGAAATTTTGTAGAGCGCACTCAAGCATTAGGAAGAAGCGCAACAACAAAAAATCCTAGGAAGAAAGAAACAAAGTCAAGGGAATAAGTACAAGGCGACGAAAATAATGGAGAAACCTCTAAGCCCAAAGAGGAGAATGCACAGAAGAAGAATAGTGGGGTGCAAACCTCATAAACGAAGAGAACTGCAATACAAGAGGAGGAAACCCGAAAGAAAATGAAATACCATAAGAATCCTCCAGTATCACAATTACATAGAACAATGTTGATCTAGTGGGAGACAAAGTCCATGACAGGGGAGAATATGTCATATGTACAACAAAGGCGTAAACTGAGGATATCATGGCTAAGTTGGTGGAATTTCATAATACTCTAAAAAGGCTGCAAATTCCTACAACGCAACAATTTACAGCGCAAGAGCGTGAGAAGACATAGCAATCACTTGTGCAAAAGGAATGGGAAGAAACAATCCACATAGTGGTGTAGGGAATCAACACCTTGCAGGTCACATGGTATATGATGAGAGTTGATGAGGAGACAACACAAAATCCAGTTGGGGACATCGAAAAACTTGTGTTTGTTATGGTGCAGATACCTACAAAGGTGCTATATGGACTACACGCAAGTGTGTTTCAATAAGTCCAATCTAGATCCCATGCAGATGCCACCAATTTGGAAGTTGGTAGGGAGGTTGTAGAAGTGCTAGAAATCACATGTGATCAGTTGACCATGGAGAACGAGGAGGATAAAAGGTGCAGAGACAAATTGGAAAATGTCTTGACAAAAATCTATAACAACATCCCACACTACGTGTGGGAGCCATAAGTCACACTAGAAAGAAAGTTTCAAGGGATTTTGCCACTCATGGAGAAATACCAACAAGAGATCACAAATCTCACTAAAATATTGACTCCTACAACACCTCCATAATTCATATATAAAAGAAAACAGGAGGCTACTGCACACATCGACAACCTTACGCAGGAAGCTAAGGCAGTGTAAGAAGTATATGAAAGGATTTCCCAAGTGTGGACCAACATGGAAGAAGACGAGAAAATAAAACAACTAGACTGAAATCGGGTTAAGATAATGACTGAGATTCAGGATTTAAAGAAACAATAGAAGGCCATGGACATCCTAGAGAGGTTGAAGAGTGTGAAAGATATGAAGAAAATACAGGAAGTGTTGAAGGTTGCATGGGTGGACAAGAAAGCAAGACAGGCTCAACTTGAGCCACTACAATAGGAAGCAGAGGGTATGATAGAAAAATTGCAAGCAGAGAAGTGGAATATAGATAAAATACATGAAAAATGCAGAGTAGTGTTGGCAAAGCACATTACAGTGAAAAATGTGGTAAAGTTGCAAAGAAGAGAACATAGGTTAAAGAGACAGTCACTCAATTGGCAAAGGTGTTCCAGTAGCTGCAGCTAGCCATCCAAAATGTCAACTAAGGCTGAGTGGCTAGAGATGAGCCACATGTCACTGTTGTGGGCCTATTAGCGTAGGCCTATTTTTTGAAAGAAAAACCTATTTTTTGAAAGAAAAAGCCTATTTTTGGAGCACGTGCCATATGTGGCAAATAAGAAGCATGCAAAAAATGAAGGGAAAGCAAGATGTGAAAGAAGAAGGAAAAGAAACATAACATGCATGTAGACAAACCTAGACATGGTAGGGTTAGGGTTTTTCATATGAATGTAATGGCTATAAGACAATAGAATAGTACAAATAAATGCCTAGGAGGTGTAGTAGAGGTTGGTTGTTGGTTCATTGGTCAAGGAGAGAATAGTTTGGGTCTGAATAAGCTATCTTTTTAGGGTTAGGTCACAGGATGTGGAGCTTGGTGTGGTCTAGTCTGCCTCACAGAGGGTACTTACCCTCTTTTTTTATTGTAAGCCGAAAGAATGTAATGCGTGCAATGTTGATTTTGCAGAAAGATGAATAAAAGAGCATAAGAGACAGATATTTTTGGACATAGCCCTAGTGGGGTGAACCATGGTAAATATATTGTGTTTATGTGTCTAAATGGTTGTTTACTATTATGTTGTTTATCAGTGAAAGAATGAATGGTTAAATTAGATTATGACAACATGCATGCACTGTTTGATTAATGAATGAATACTAGATTTAGATTAATCGATACTAATCTTAATGCGTGAGGAAAAGGAGTAGAATACAGTCCCAATCCCTTCCCTGACTACAAACACCTAAGTCGTGCAATCCCCCATAAGCTATCTCGGGTGATACTGCGCTCTGTACTTTATGCGCAACATTTCCTTCTGGTTTACTAGGAGGGTTGTTAGTTTGAGGGTTTTGTTGGAAACCTTTGAGATCATAACCTAGGTTAGCCCAAGAATCCAATACTTACCATCATTGTACTTAGGATAGGATCTGAAAGAGAAATGGAATTAAGTTTGTAATGGGGCTGAATTCTAAATCTATCATGAAAGTTGACATTGAGAATCCTTCTAGATCCCAACATTGATATTTTACAAGAAACTTTTGGATGGAGCCCAAAAAGAGGTTTGATAGGCCAAGGGACTACATTGCAAGAAGGGGATCCACTATTTTGGTTGTGTATATTGAAGGAGGGAAGAGAGCTAGTGATTGGGATGTTTTCATGAGTTAATAGGTTGAAATTAGTGGGAATTAGGTTGTGAGAGTATTGGTTAATCCTTTTCGAATCATAGCCCCAACTTAGGGGTGGCCTATTGCAGAAACACTTGTTGCAACATCATCTATGGCTGGGACGAATGTCCCACGTCAACAACTAGTTCTTGCTTTCATTAAAAATAAATGTTATTTAATATATGTTCCTAAATGTGGTTTATTACGTATCTTTACATGCTTTAATTGTTATTATAAAAGGTTTTATGTATATATTTATATATGTTTATATTAGTTATGCATCGTATTGCATATTGCATGTTATTAGAAATGCATATTTGTAGCATAGAAAGGGCATGTTCTTTATTGGGTATCGAAGTACATTTAATGGAAAAATCATGAAATTTGGAAGTACCCCGTAGTCTCAATAGTGGACAAAGGGTACCAGGTATGTTACATGAATGTTATAATTAAATATTTCAAAGGTTGGGAGAAATGGACGGGTTAAGGAATTAGATTTCTTCCCAATAAGTGTAGCAATTACCACTTCTCTCTGTGCACCATTGTGAGTTACTTTAATCATGGTTTTAACAAAAGTAGAGGGTTGTGTCTTTTCATCTTTCAAAGCATTCAACAATATATCAAGATATAGCATTGTTGCAAAATTTTACATATATCAAGAATATAATTATCCATTTTAATTTTGTTAAGACATTCCACAACATTATATTCCATAGGTTCAACTTTGTCAATTTCATATTTAGGTAAGTCATAAACACAGGCACAAGTCTGTTGATGGCGATGAAATTCCTTGTTTTCCTTATAGTTTGATAAACAACTAGTTGTGATTGAGTTGGAGCCCCTTTACTTTTGGTTTTTACCACTAAGGGTTTGGCCATCACTTCATCATCATCTTGGGTCAAATTTTCCCTATGAAACATATCTCACAATACCATATCTATCTCATGAGTCTATTCATATGGTCCCTCTTCCAAACCTCTCTCCAATTGTTCACAAACTTCTTAAAATTGAACACAACCCTCTACTAATATTTTAGCTACTATATTCATATAATCTATCCATTGTGGACATGTCCTCTCAAAATAATTTTCTTGATAATAGTTACAACAATTATCCATAGCCACCTCTTCTAGATTAGTAGTTAAATTCAAAGGATATTAAATTCACAATAGAACTTGAAGAAAATGCTACATAATTCCATTTATGGATGCACACTAATCAATAGAAAATAATATTGGAACCTTGTACATGCTCTCTATATAAAAAAGACCCACACAAAAAACCATCTTTATGCAAGCTCCCATCATCAACCCCAGAAGTTATGGGTTCTTGACACTCTAGCATAAGGGTCATAAGAATATTCAATGAAAAACACATAGAACATGAGAAATATCCCCTCTCCAAAGTCTTCAAGAGAATAGTTTATAAGGACAAAGACATTAAGAATGTAATAAGGAAAGTCGTGGAAAGAGCAAGTAATGGACCTCATTCCCTGAACAACCAGACTGGTGGTATGACTTCTTACCTTCCTTATATCCAAGGAGTTTAAAATGATAGGATTGCAAAAGTATTGAGAAAGAAAGAGATCGTAACCTCCTTCAAACCACCACAAACCAACAAATAGAAAATGAGATCTGTTAAATACAAGCTTGACCATCACAAATGTAAAGGAGTATACAAAGTAGAGTGTTCATGTGGAAAATGCTACATGAGAGAAGTCGATCACTCCTTTCAAATTAGGATTAAAGAACATGGATCTGACATCAAGAATGAATGTACTCACACATTAGCATTAGCCGAGAACTCTCTTACATCAAAAAACCATGTGCACTTAGAAGAAACCAAAATTCTAGCAAAGGAATATCACCTCTTTAAACATCGAAATAGGGAAGCAATTGAAAACATCAAGCATCCTACCTTCCATTCAGTGAGAGTTGTATCCCTTTGATCTATGACAGAAGGAATAGGTAAGAATATTGAGGTGTGTTTAGGTTACCCATGTTTCTTTTTCCTTTTCATTTTTGTTGTTTGTTGGTTGTTGGTTGTCTTCACTTCTCTACTTAGTCCTTCCTATCTCTAGCTTTTTCACCTTGTATAGATTCAATTTTAGTATTATTAGTAGGGTTTTTCTTAACACTTAATAATATAATAGGTAATTATATTAATACTACCTTAAGTTCTATGATTGTTGTAGTTTCACTCATATTAAATACTATTAGAATTAATAACTCCATTACTAATAATATTAACATTATTAAACCATAATATTAATATTAACATTATTACAATATAGTTTATACCCTAATCATATTATTATTATATATTTAACCTAAACGTTAGTATTATTATTATTATTTTTCTATGGTTTATTCCTTATTACTAATATTAACCTCACTACATACTAAATAAGTTAATAACTCATTTACTAAAATCAACATTATTATAACCTAAACATTAATTATAATATTGTTATTAACCTCAATACATATAAATTAATAACTCCTTTACTAAAACCAACACTATTATAACCTAAACATTAATTATAATATTGTTATTAACATTGTTACTTTAAGGTTATTCTTTATTACTATCACTAGTACATTTCCATAAGTATTAATAACCCTATTATAACCTAAACATTAATTATAATATTGTTGTTAACATTGTTACTTTAGGGTTATTCTTTATTACTATCACTAGTACATTTCCATAAGTATTAATAACCCTCGTATATGATTATTGTAGTTTCACTTATATTAAATAGTATTAGTATGAATAACTTCATTTCTAATATTATTAACATTATTAAAACTAACATTACTAAATCCTATGTATTAATATTAATATTATTAGCTTTAGAGTTTATACCTTAATAATATTGTTATTAAATATTTAACCTAAACCTTGTTATTATTTTAGGGTTTATTCTTTATTATTATGTACATATTAAATAAGTTAATAACTATGTTACTAAAATGAACATTATTATACCCTAGACATTAAAACTAATATTATTATTAATTTATTATTACTCTAGCATTATTCTTTATTACTATTACTAGTATCCTAACTCTCTATGAGTATTAATAACTAGATTACTAATAAAACTAACATTAAATTAAACTTTAAATACCCACATTAACACTATTATTAATGAAGATTATTCCTTAATACTATTTAATTTCAATTTTAACATTATTATATCAAACTTTTGTATTAAATATAATTTTAGGGTTTCTAGACAATTGGCTCTTAGGTTTCCCTCCCTCTTTAGTATTTATTGGTACTCATCTCATCTTTTTACTCTAGCTTTATGCAATAAAGATGGATCACGAATAAAAATACTATGATTTTTTGGAATATATTTTAAAATAACTCTCATCACATAAATCTTATTAATCCCCACTTTTATTTTTCTTTCATAAGCAAAAGGAAAGGGCCCCTTACCAATTTTTTTAACTCTATTGCCTAATCTACTACTATTTTGTTCTTGTTGTATCTTCCATGATTACCTATGGGGTTAGGGGTTTGGATCATTAATTATTGCTTATCTTTGAGGTTGTTTTCATTTCTCAAGATCTCTTTATTGTTATATATTTTTTATGTTCTTCAATGCTCCTTCTATATTTTGGCATGCTCCTTGTAAACAGTCTTTTGAAATGCGTTTACCCATTAATCATGTTTATTGACTCTTCTAAGTTAGTGTTTGATTGATCTTTAACTTCTCATTTGTTATGATGACTTCATGATTTATCTTGTACTTTGGTTTGAAGTAGTGTTCAAAGTAGATCAAAGAGTTTCCATGGTTGAATCAAAACAAAAAGATAAGACGATATCAATACATGGTATGGTTGAGGAAAGGCAATTGAAGGTTGGTCTTAGAATGTGAACATGATATTAAGGCATCCTAACATCAAGTTTGGGTTTTCGATCATGGCATGGTTGAGGAATTCGATCATGGTATGGTTGAGGAAAGGCAATTGAAGATTGGTCTTACAATGTGAACATGATATTAAGGAAGCCTAACATCAAGTCTTGGTTTTAGAATGTGAACATGATATCTCAATGTTCCATACCTCCCATAACTCCACATACAAATAACATTGGAGGGAAAACAATATAAACCCCT
>SNQJ01S0114464.1:0-10766 GCA_010110895.2 Picea sitchensis
TCTTATCTATTGGGTTATGGAGTCTCTTGTTGAAAAGCTAGGGTATATTACTCCTCTAGGGGTGTAAGCCTTTTTACTCCCTAGAGTAAACAAACCTTAGCAAGGTCTTGCTACAAGGGTGTAAGCCTTTTTACTCCTTGTAGCAATTCTTTGAAAAGCCTTTCCAATAACAATGAAAGAGAAATTCATTAATGGAGGGTGTATGCCTTTATACTCCTCCAAGGGTTTGACAAAAAGATCTTAAAATCAAGAAGAAACACACAAAATTGCAGAAAACCTAAACCAATAGATAGCATGCAAAACACACACTTATCAAATATATTCCACCAAAATTGCCAAGAACAAGCATCCAAGAGAAGTCGCTAGCCTTATTCCACCAATAGACAAAGTATTCCATCCAATTGAACAAGAGAAGAGAGATAGCGAATTGCCCAAGTACGGAGAAAATTTTAGCCAAGAGTCATGTAATTCTCAAGTCATGATGATAAAATGAAAAAGAGATGGCCTCTATTTATATGAGGCCATCTAAACCAATTTTGTCCACTTAAATTTGTCAACAACAAAATAAAAGAGGGTCGACCCTCTAATTTCTCCTTACAATTTGCAAATATGAAATAACATTAAATTAAAACCCCCTAAAGGGTGACGCCATGCCCTAGAAGGGTGACACTAAGCCTCAAATTGAGACGTTGAGCCTATGGGTGAAGATCGTTTGGCTTCCAAAGACCATGTGCCGTGTCGTCATGTGCTAGAGTGCATGTCATGGATCTTCTTTCCTCCAAATCGCACCAAATCATCTCTGAACCATCAAAAACCCCACCATAACCCCATCATCCAAGGTGACGTCAAGGGCTAGGGTGTGACACCCTAGGCCTCCAAAGGCCAACGTTCAAGTGCAAGGGGCTACAATGTCATCCTCACATGT
Source organism: Picea sitchensis (assembly GCA_010110895.2). Lineage (NCBI taxonomy): Eukaryota > Viridiplantae > Streptophyta > Pinopsida > Pinales > Pinaceae > Picea > Picea sitchensis. Next base: position 926 of record SNQJ01S0114464.1, read on the forward strand.
TGTCCAAGTGCCTCCAAAGGAAACGCTCATCTTCTCAAGCCCCCAATGAGTGGGGCGCATCATCCATCCTATGGGATTCAAGCCCCTGTGAAAGACCAAATGGCCTAGTCCTTCCATGAAAATCTTTCACCAGACAAGGTCCAGCAAAGACAAACAAATATGCCCTCCAAGGGTCCACGAGTCACATGAATCATGCCAAGTACGCCACATTAAATAAAAGAACCACTCAAACAAGTGCATTAAATCCCCTATTTTCAAGTTAGACACATGCTCAAAGACCTTATAAACTTTGCCAAATTTAGGTATGGGAGGGGTGTCATGGAACCCTATTGGGTAAGTCAATCCCCAAGTCAAGGAATGTTTCCCAAGAAGACCCCTTTCTAGGCCATGCAATGAGTATGAGGTGGGTGGGGGGGAAATACTCTCGAGCATGGGGTTCCTGACATATCAAGGGTTCATATTGTCTCATTTATGGGTGCCTTTGTGAAGGGTGTGTTGCACCTTCGTTTGCAATGCAACCTTTTTCCAAGCCCTTTATTTCCATTCATTTATTAGGATCCGAACATTGAGTACTATGTGCAACGGAAAGTAAAGAGTACCGCAATGCCACTTGAAGTTAGAAACACACAGAGTGCCATATGCAATGGAAAGTAAGAGACATTGCAAAATGCATTTCCCCAACAAGTAGGACATTTATTTATTATGTGTTTTCATTTTATAGGTCCTTCATTTTTTATGGAGAAGCGCTTTATTGCTCTCAGGACCTTAGGGCGAGCATCTAGAAGGATCATTTATGGCTCTTAACTTTTGCTAGCTACAACACCTCTAGCCTTTAGCCCCTTCTTCCCATGAAATGAGGTACAAGCCCTTCTTGGGGTCAATGAACCCGAAAACCTAAAAGATGAGGACACAACGAGGAAGAAGTATGGAAAGTGGTAAGTATGAGTGGGAGTGGTACAATGACCCTTCAAGGAGACCCCCAGTAGCAACCCTTTTCCCGAGGGTGACCCACTTACTAGAAAACCATGTCAACCACCAAGGTGAAATAAGGCAAAAGGTATAATTTCCAAGCAAACGTTTCACAATCAAGAGAGGACCCTTTGCAACACATTCGAATGCTTCAAATATTAAGGTGACACTTACCATGAGACCGGACTTGTTACCTCATGAAGCAAGACTTGTTGTCCTCTGGGAGCCAAGTCGGTCTGGTGGATGTTGTCATGGTGCTAAAGATGAATGGTGGTGTGTGGTCGAGAGGAGGGCCTCTGTCTGCACAATGTGAACTCTATCAGTCATTTGGCTCTCGGTACTCCATGTCTGTAACCTGCAGGCCTCGGGACATCATCTCCTTAGTTACCCCTAAGCATGGGGGGGTAACATGTCCTACAATCTACGGCCGTGATGTATTTTATTAAAAGTGGCATTCTCCTTTATCTTCCATTTTCATCCTTTTACTTAAATTTTTAACATTACCATTAATTGTTTCAAGATGTTTGAGTGGTTCCAACCTCATTAGACTTCATATGGAGAAAGTAGAATTTTAGGTCTCGTTCAAAATTCAGAAGACTTAACGGTTGTCAGGATTTCAAGAAAGGCAGGATTGCAACGTTTCCACTGGATTCTATCATGCATGAGGGTATGGAACTGGCATTTAATCAAGAGCACCAAGCCCTCTATATACCTCGATGTTGGTGACATTGATTTTTGAACTCTTATGTCATGACCCTAGTAAAAATGTACTCACTCAAGTAAAATCACCTATTAGGCATGTTAAGTTTTTTTTATCTTATTTTAATGCTTAGAGAGTGACACTGATGATGAGGATCCTAATATAGGTAATGATATTGATCATATCTAGTTATTTGTTGTAGCATGATTTTTTTTGGAGTCTAGAGGCCATTTAAAGCCTCGTTGTTGATGTATTTTGGTTCAGAGATGGATTGCACTCAGTGCTATTTTGGTTATATGAGCTCTTGCTATATAAATGAGAAACTCTGCATATTTGTGTATAAATGGTTTGGATTCATATGGATGCACATGAATATATATGTTTTTTTTCAAAATTTGAATATTTTATGTAGTTTTTGGTCGACCAGTTTTTTTCCAAGTTTTTTCTGGATTGGTCTGGTTCGCATTTTGTGGCTGACTGGTTTGGTCTGATTTCTGGTTCCGATAACATTGCGTAACTAGATTTTACTCTTGAGTAGACTAGTGTGCCCCCCACTCTCTTCCCTCAATTCTCCTTCACTCATGACTGCACGCATGGACTTCTCGCTCTGTGACACAACAGTTAGACTCAGAACAGTTTCACTAAGACACGACATTTGGTCACTTCACTTCACATGTGTGAGGAGTAGACTCCACTCACACTAGGGCGCATTACTCCTCTCCAGTATTCACTAGCGCATGGAGACATCACTCCTAGCAGTTGGGGTGCATGGCCACACCACTCACTCTCTCACTCACTTGGGCACATGGCTTGAGGAGTATTCTTCATTGGGAGATGCGACCCTCTTCCTATATTAGCAGGCTTTCTCCATTGGTGCAGGGTTGGATCTTCTTCAGCGACAACATACTCCATTCATTCTTTCTCTCTTTCTCTCTATTCTAGCTTCTCTTCTTAGGTGCAAGGATCATCACTATACCATTTTTGTAATCTGTCTCTTTGGTGCATTCAACCGCTTGGCATATTCAGAAATAGAACCTAGTAGTGCTCGTATCAAGCCCTCTTGGATCGTTGGTATTGTTGATGTTATTTGTATTTGATTTAGGAGTTTTAGCATATTATTTTGGTGTGTTTCAGCCACTTAATAGCGCATCTTCTATCTTTCTCTCCATCTTTTCTTCAGCGAACGTTGTAGGGATTCCACCACAAACTTTTAAACCAAACATTTAAACCCTTTGGCCATCTAATCACAATCACCAAACAAATATTTTTGTCATTTTTGTGGTCTTATTGTGCAGATTTACAGGTGAAGAAAGCGGGAAGAAGGCCTAGGGATTGTTGATGTTTTTGGTAGCATCGAACAAGTACTTCCATGTGTGACTGTGTCTAACACGTGGGAGTTGTCCTAAATGCCTCTCAGATTCTTAGGAGATTCGCTTTGTGTAAGTGAATGTACTTTTGTAATAAAGTGAGTTTAATTTAATTAAATGCCTAGCCTAAGTATTTGGCATTAGTAATTAAATTAAGTCCTAGCCGTTAGATCTAAAGTGAACGTGAGATTAGATCTCAGTCATGATCACTTTAGGAGATCTAGGGTTTTGGACTTAGGGCAAAACTCAAGGTTATAAAAGACAGCCTATGTGAGAGGATGAGACACACATCCGATACACACATAGTGAGAGCGAGCTCTCATTGATTGGGTGGAGAAGGACATTCATCCAAGTCTGGAGGGAAGGGGTTGAGGATAGGAGCAAAGGGGCAGCAAGGGAGATAGCAGCCAAGCAGCAAGATTGAAAGATTGATCTTGAGGTTTGTGGGGCTTGGATATATGTTGTTTTTGTATTCCTCGGATGGGCCATTTCCCCAGGACGGGAGCCCAGAATAATAATAATAAAACTCACAGATCTAGTTTTTCCTTCGGGGTTTTTCCAGGGGTTATTTACCCAAAAATCTTTGTTCAAATGTGTTTAGTTTCTGATTTTCACTTCCACTGAATTTTAATGGTTAAGTAACCTAGCTGTGCTATTATTCAGTAAATATGTTTTGCTCGGAATTAATGGTCGGGTGCTAGGTTTACAAAAATTAACAGGGACACCCCCCTGAGGTTGGAAAGCACCAGCTCAAATGGAGAGAGATCTGTCCGTGACACTTTGGGACAGTATTCTCTACAATTATGCTCTTTTCTGTGCAGATTTTATTGTTTTTTTAGATCAGATATGAGCGTAGAAAAGTGTGCTAACATTTAGTTAGCTCATAGGGGATTTGCATGTATTACCTCTATTGTGACATTATGGTAGTGACCCACTTGGTTGCCACCTTTTTGCGATGTGTTCTAATTATTTTGTAATTAATAGATCATTAGAAGCATAAATGAGAAACAAAAAAAAAGACATTTCACCAAAAATTAAGGATAAACTCACAGCTTTTAAATTTCTTCCACTAGAATGATGTTACCTGAATTTTTTAAGTGTAGGTAGTTTGATTAGTTATGAATGGAGGTTTACCCTTCAAGCTTGTCAAACTTGGACTCGGGAACGGACTGACTCAGCAACTAGGAAAACTTGGCACCGGAATTGGAAATACCTCAGCCAATAACTCGGAATAATTCAACAAATAACTCAGCACCCGACTCAGCAATCAACTGAGTCATGGTCAAATCCGGCAGGTTAGCCTACTTGGCACCAAACTCGGCTGGTCATATGACTCGCAAGACTTGCGAGTCAATCAAGCTGACTTGGAAAGTATGATAACCTTTGTACTTGTCTGTAAAACAGAGTAGTGATTACAACCAATTAAAGATATGTTAATTCAGGGACACACCTTTTTTTCTAAAACAGATACAATCTCAACCTCTCACAGATCTGCATTTAAGCCATCCCAACATAAAATATAAGGACAAAATGTTGTAGATGTAAACCTAATAAGGACAGTGAAGAAGCTGGAACAAGCAAACGGTGCATGGCAAAGACAATGAAGTGACCAAGTTTGAAAAAGAATTCTACATTTTTGCATAGTTACTATGTTATTTAAAACACTATAGCCTGCCTACTCTCATTAGTTTTATTACATCAGTGTCAGACATGTAAAGCAGGAATAAGCAGTTTCTAAGACCCAAAAGTGTCTTTTTTCTTTACAAATAAGGAAAAGGATATCCTTAGTAATCCTGTTACCGTGATCAGCATGAGTGAACCAGGTGCTTTAAATTAAAAATTTGCATCGATTATAAACACCAAAGCATTCAAAAGGAAATGGTGCAAACCTTCTTTGTCAAATAAACATCAAGATTTTCAATTTTGGATTCAGCCACGTCGCCTTGTTTATACAATTTCTTGCCAGCATCTCCTGAAGCGGCATAGAGGCTATTTGTTGTGTCCTCGTAGCCATTGCTGTCTTCTTCTACCAGAATCCTATGAATGTATTGATCCACCTGCAAATTACCCATCATCATGATCAATCCTTAAAGCAGCCTCAAATAATATTATTGGACTGTCTACAAGAACCTTGAGCTTGGGGCAAAGCCAAATCATAATGCATCAACTCACTTGCAAGACTTCAAGAGCTTCATTTTCAATTTGGAATCAGTAGCTTACAGTCTTAGCTAAAAGTGACACACCATACTTCTGAACTCGTACAACCGGCATTTCCATACTGTAAATGGAACCAATCCTTGTCTTCATTAATACAAAATACGGTGACAATACATCATAAAACTTATGAAGATTCTATGCAAGATGGGATAGGTAATACTTTCTTTAATTACATTTTACGTTCAATTAAAATAAATGGTAAATTACTAAAACTCAGTTGCACATACAATAGAATAATATCAGAAATAAACCTTAGGTAACAACATCATGAGTCATGATGGTGTTTGTTCACCTATGTCAGTGTGAACGTAATGAAACATTTCTAACAACTGATTTTCAGTTTTGATAAGATAATGCACAGAAAAATAAAAAATGACACTGTAAATTTATACATCGTACCCTTCTGGACTGGTTGGCCATCTTAGAAGAGCTGTGAAAGCACCTGATGAAACCAGTGGAAGAACAAAATGAAGAAACATGAGACAAATTAAACAAAAACAAACCAAGAAACAAATACTGCATTTTAAAAAATCAAAGAGAATGAACTTGCTCATGAAAACCTGATTGGTCTTCTGACAATGGTATTGCAAGAGGAATTATACCCCGTCTAGCACATGGAGGGACAAGTTTTTCACCTGTAAAATCGAATAAGGGCATTAAAAACTGTTTGAAAGACAACTCTGCAAGGCTCTGCAAACAAAAGCCGTCTCTATACAACTGTCAGTAGCAAGAAACTGAGTGGCTTTCAAGCCATGAAGTAAAATGATACCAGATAGAATGAATATCATTTCATTATGAGTTTGTGAAATAAAACATCTTTGCTGTTCTCTCTAATGGGGAAAAACGACCTCAAACACTTTTGTTTGTTTGTTTAAGGATTTTTTTCTTTTTTTTGGTGGAAGCAGGGATCCATCATGGGACGGCATTCTATGTTGGAATATGGTATAGTTCCTACTTGTCTTATGAGCTAGTATGTGATACTCATGGTCCAGTGGCAATCACATGATACACTATTTTCATGGCTGTTGGTTATTGTTTCATGTAGAGTGTGCTTCTACATGAATAATCTCCTTTCGCGTTTTAGAAGCTTGTTGGATCTTAGTCAGATGAGAGTTACTCCAAAACAAGATATGATCCTGTTACCCATTATGATGCATGTGTGTGATTGTGCACATTCTATCACCAATAGTAACTGATATTGACATATGATTCATCGGATCCAAGTGCATTTTATGGATGCACACACTTCTCCCAACATTGCCCTTATGGCTTGCATTGACTAACTGCTTCAATGGTTAGGTGTTGCAAAGTCTTGAGGGCAGAGTTATTGGTTTATGCCCCTGGAGCTTAGCAGGATGTCCAGTTGTTATGTATTCAGCTTTGTGATGGTACTCTGAGATATATCTTGCTCAGGATGGAGATGGCATTTTCTATGACTATATTCCTATGTTGCTAGGCCATTAGATCACTGAGTTAGACATTGTTGGTGGTACATGATGTTTAGGTGGAGCTCCTTGGCACTTTAGTTATATTTCACTTATGATTGTACCTTCATATTATGGATATTTCCTCATCGTGGATCAGTTGGCATATGTGCTTCTTTTGACATTATTACAGACATCGTTGTGGTTATTTTAGTATGGTATTATGTGGTATTGAGGCTCATATGGGAGCACACTAGACTTTTTGTGGTTTCATGAGGGCTAATCCATTTTATTATGATGATGAGACCCCCTTTTGATGAAGCGATACCCTTGTGCACACATGTTCATGCCGATCTAACGGTTCAAGGGTGTGTTGACCTTGTTTTGACCACTTGGAGGTTTATGGAGGATGTGCCCTAGTTCATTGGCATGCATTCACACTTATGTTGGGTTAGTTGAGATGTTGTTGACGGTTTCAGTTATCACCCAATCTAGCACCCTTATGTAAAGCCTATCACAAGGTGCAAGACAAGTGTAACTATTGGAAGTACTTCCCACTGTCACCTTAGTAACTACTTCCCTTGTTTTAGTGAAGGATGAAATCGAACACAAGGGAGGCTTCCCTAGCAACCTCAATGAATCCTATAGCAAGATTTAATCAAGTCTACGGCCTCCTATCTTGGTTACTCCAATTATACCACTGCTTAGATCAAGGTTCAAGATGAAAGCAAGATGGTTAAGTAAAACAATTCCAGATTTGTGTGTGAGGTGTTCTAAGACAATAAATGATAAATACCAAGTCAAATAAGTCAAGTAAATGCCCCAAACACTACAAATCAAAAGAAAAGCTATGGCTGTCACAAAACTTGTACTAAAAGATGATTACTTCAGCAATATGACAAGTTACAACAGCAGAAATATAACAGCCCTTGAAACCAATAGACATATAATGAAAGAGGGATGAAAATGAAAGCTAAAAATTGGGTTTTTAGATACAAATGCTTGCTAAAATATAAATGGCATAAAACAAGCTTAAAACCTCCAAGATGTCAAACCCTAGCAAGCTGAAAATTGCAACAGCAATATAATAAATAATGTCTAGGAAGATTCCAAGGTGAAAAAAAAAGGCCACTAAAACCATAGACATCAAGCTAAGAGAGAGAGGGAATTGAAGTTAAGTCCTAATCTAATCATAAAACATCAAGGAGACGTAAAACTAGGGTTTTAAGGTCATGTTATCCCCTATCCTAGGGATAACTAAGGAGATTATGTCTCGAGGCCCACAGGTCCTAGACATGGAGTACCGAGAGACATATTGACTTAAGCTTGGCCCTGGAAGGCCCATCCTTTCTTCAACGCCTCCCATCTATCAGCAGCAGCAACATCCATCCTATTGACCTGGTTCTGAAGTAGCAGTGAGTCTTTCTCCATGAGGTAATGAGTCCGGGTATCATGGTATATGTCACTCTGATTCTCAAAACATTTGAATATGCGCATTTAATTCTCTTTTGCTTCATGACGATTGCTTGGAAATTATGCCTTTTAACTTGCCCATACCTGGGGAGGATAACAGAGTGCCCTAGCAAGTTAGTTCCCTTAGGGATGAGTTGCCACTGGGTGGGTCTATGAAAGGTCATTGTCCATTCCTTCCATACTTATCACTTTTCATCATTTTCCCTCTCATCTATCCCCTACATTGGTTCGAGCATTGGGTTTGCCAAGCTAGTAAAAGTTGTACCTTGCCTTGTGGGAAGAAGGGGCTAAAGGCCCAGAGGGTAAAAGTAGTTGGAAAAAGTTAAAATCCAAGATCAAACCTTGATATGCTCCACCCAGGGATCCCCGAGAAAGCAATAAAAGGCTTCTCAGCAAGAAAAAGGAGGGACCCATAAAATAAAATAAAACTCAAGACCTAGTTGGTGGATGGGGGGTCTCATCATGAGCTAGCCTATTAGGTCCATGGACATGTAGCGGTATGACACTACTATTCATCTGGTCACCACGCCAGGGTAGTGGCTCTCGGTGGCATAGCCAAGAGAAAGGGGGTCTCATCGCAAGTCGGCCTTCTCATCTCCGTGAAATGCTTGTGGGTAACGCTGTCACCACTAGTCACCACACCAGGGCAGTGTCCTCCAACTATTCTCTTGAAAGAAAAAGCAATAAGACAAAGAGTAAAAAGGCATCGAATGGGCTAGGAAACAATTGCATCCGTGACAAGGTGCGGCTCACCCTCTACAGAGGCACCCACAGGTAAGACCTACATTTCCCTATTATCACTGCACCCCTTGCCCAAACATCCCCTACACCATCTCATGCATTTACATGACCTTGATTAGTCTTCACCTGGAAACACCCCACACCTAAGAAGGATTAGCCCAATAGGACATCCTGAGACCCTCTCCAAACCTGGTCTGTTAAATAGCATAATGTCCTTGAGCATTTGTCTAGGAAAAGGGGGGTTTGATGCACATGTTTGGGTAACTTGATTATTAGATGTGATTGGCATTGCTATGATCCCTGTGACTTATGAGCCCATGGAGAGCGTACTTCTTGTTGTTGCAGGACCATGCGCGACGGACATGTACATATGGGGAGATGATTAGCTCGGACCTCCATAGGGCTAAGAGCCCACCAGATGGATGTTGAGACCCCAACTAGGGGCAGAGGGATACCGGAGGCTTGAACCAGAGAAAAGGAAGGACGTTCCACCAAAGGCACTTTGACAGGCCTAGACCCAAGGGGGTATTGCCCTCCCACCATGACGTTGGCCCTTGAAGGCCCCTGACATCATCATTTTGAGCCTTGGCGTCATCCAGTTGGGGTTTTAGGCATGAGGACTGCTTTGGTTGGCACGTGTGGCAGTTTCTAAGGGGTTTTGAGCCCCAACATTTCACTTTGGAGGCCTAACATTCCAAGAGGGGGCCCAACGTCACCCTAGGAAGGGCATGACGTCACCCTAAAAAGATAAAATTAGGGGTTTTATTGTCAATTTTATGTAAAACTGGATTTTTTATGTAAATTGGCCATGTCGGCCTTTTTTGACCTAAAATGTAATTAAAGGTCATTTGTATTGTATAAATAAGGGAAAGATCTCTTATATTTTTTATCATCTTTCACTCACACAAGTGTGAGGTCTGAAATTCGACCTCTTTTAAGGCTTATTGGCT
>SNQJ01S0114464.1:18192-28212 GCA_010110895.2 Picea sitchensis
TTCCAAGAGGGGGCCCAACGTCACCCTAGGAAGGGCATGACGTCACCCTAAAAAGATAAAATTAGGGGTTTTATTGTCAATTTTATGTAAAACTGGATTTTTTATGTAAATTGGCCATGTCGGCCTTTTTTGACCTAAAATGTAATTAAAGGTCATTTGTATTGTATAAATAAGGGAAAGATCTCTTATATTTTTTATCATCTTTCACTCACACAAGTGTGAGGTCTGAAATTCGACCTCTTTTAAGGCTTATTGGCTTAACTAAGTGGCGCGCAACTCTTGGAGGGAGCTTTTATTGGTGTATTTTTTCATTTTCATGGTGGAAAGTCTTCAACTAGGGTTTGTGACTAGATTATTCTTGGTGAAGTAGAAATCTGCAATCCTTCTTTGCTTTGAATGGTTATGGTATATTTTACTTGTTCATTTATAAGATTATGAAATTGCTAGTGTGAAACCCTAGGAGAAAAGCACATGTTATTGTCCTTCTCTTAATAACTCTTCACATACTTGATTTTGCTAGAAGACACCTCCCTTGAAGGATATACTAGAGCCCTACCTTAGTAGCACCCTAGTACTATTGCTTCATTAAGCTTTCATATTTCATTTCAAGCTTGACCTAAAGAAGAAGGAAAATCGCTAGGGCCTAGGGTTACCTACTTCCTAGCAACTTTTTCCTTCTAGGGTTTTGGATGATTGAGGCCTTAGGTTACTAACACCTCAACCATCCTCCCTCTTCTCTTTAGCTCACCCATTATCATTTGTTTCCCTTGAGAATTTCCGCTGCAATAGTGACTCCATTTACCCTAAAGGCACTAGTTCATACCTTACAAGTGATTGATTGACTAAAACAACCTTTAAACCATCTACTTCAAGATCTTTACTAACCATTTCTAACCTTAGATTGGACTAACCTATTAACTATCTTGTTGTTGTTGCAAAAGATTGCTACAGCCATCTATAATAGCAGCAAAATCAACCTAAAAGCAAGTTTTAGAGCTGATTTTACATTGCCTTCATTGCTTCTGACAAATACTAGCATTTTGCCAATTTTAGGCTATCATTTTTGGTCATTATTGAAGCTTTATTGAGGCATAATTGTGAAGCTATTACTATATATACATTGTTGTTATAAATATTTATGTTGCTTCATGTTTTATATCAGCTTATGCTTTTATTCAAAGTCTATGGTTTTACGAAGCACTAACATCAATTGGTACTTGCAAATAGTGTTTTTCTTGTTGTCTTGTTCTGGGCAAGTACACTTGTGACTTAAGTAATACTTTGCTTCATCTTATTAAAACCTTTGGGACTTTCTGATCAGTGTGACTCGTGAGAGGGGTGGGAATTTCTTGATACTCTTACCTTAGCCTTCTCAAACCCCCAGGTCACCAGGGACGTCTCCCCTAGGGTACTACCCCTAAAGAGAAAGAGGTGTCTTTTTTAGGTGACAGTGATAGATCATAGGACAACCTCCTGTTACGCCAATTTAGTGATCACTTGCCTTTGGCTTTGGTCAAGTACAAATTGCGCAATAACATATCACTTGCAAGAGAAAAAACTAGTGTCGTCTAGCTTTCTTGGGCATATCGAGTCAAGAATGCAACTTTCTTGGAGAGCAAAGGCAAGAAAAAGACCTAAAAATTAAACCCCAGGGTAGTCCACTACAAACTCTAGGTGTTAATTCTTTAGAAGAGCAACTCAAGGTAGTCCACTACAAACCCTAAGAGGTTGTCCTATGTCTTCTAGAAACCTTTAGCAAGAGATCAAAATGGAGCTTGGTTAAAACCCTAGAGTAGTCCACTACAAACCCTAGAACTTTAACCCATAAGAATAAGACTAGAGTAGTCCACTACAAACCCTAAGAGGTTGTCCTATGTCTTCTAGAAACCTTTAGCAAGAGATCAAAATGGAGCTCGGTTAAAACCCTAGAGTAGTCCACCACAAACCCTAGAACTTTAACCTATAAGAATAAGACTAGAGTAGTCCACTACAAACCCTAGAAATACCCTTATGTCCTTCAACAAGCTTAAAACAAATGATAACAAGGGAAGGTAGTCCACTACAAACCTTCCTAGGGTTTCAAGACAAGGTTTATTCAAGAAAATACAAGATAGCATGTAATTACCACCACTTTGATCAAACATTCACTTAATACATCAAGAAAAAAACCACCAAAGACTTGAAAAGAGAACTTACTAGGAAAACCAATGAGCATCCATGAAACCCTAACCATGAAATCATCCACAAAACTTGAAAAAGCATCCACGAGATCATCTCCAAGAAGGTGTGCATAAGTGATCCATAGTGAAAGAGATAGATAAAAGACAACTGTAGTGATGATTCTCCACAAGATGAGTTATGATTTACAAAATGGAGTGCTCCCTCTATTTATATGAGGTAACCAAGCATTATATCCTCCTAAGAAGCCCCTAAAACATGTAAATCCATAATACAAGGTGGATAGGTCTTAGGATGACCCCCAAAAATGCCTCCAAAATGAAAATATACTGCTAAAACATCAAAATGTCCTCTAAAGAAGACACATGTGTGAGCATAAAGTGAAAAAAGAGGGTGACATCATCTCCTCAGGGGTACAAAGGCTCCAAAAGTCACATACATCCTCAAAAGGTGCAAAGCATCATCAAAGGTCATGTCCCCTGGCCAATAGGGTCACATCTCATCATCAACAAGGTGCCAACCCATCACCCATGTGCTAGGTTGACTCAAGCAAAAATCACATCACTCCAAGCATGACGTCATCCTCTAGATGTGCAATGTCCTAGATGAAAATGCTAACATCATGAAGGAGGATGGCTCCATCATCCCTCCAAAGGGGTATACCATCATCATAACGTGCCACGTCACCAATCCAAGCCATAACGTCCTCAAAGGGTGCATGACGTCATCAGGGGCTCCATGTGACATGTCCAATAGCATGTGCAACGTCCTAGCTCATCAACACAATGGCCCAGGTCCAGGAGGTGCCGGAACGTGTGAAAGGGCATGTCAAGTCATCAAGTAGCCCAACGCACATCATCGGGGTCCCAACATCCTCCATACAGTGTATATCGTCCAAGGTAGAAGCATCAGGACATCTTCCATAAGACCATCTCAAGGGGTGCACATCATCGAGCAAGGGCTTATAGAATCAGGTAAGCCCAACCAATATGGATACAAGGGCCATTAGAATCATAAAAAGTAAGCCACAATTTAATACAAAAGCCATGAAAGCAATTCACATTAGGTATCTTCTTCAAAATTCACATTATCTTAAGACTTTATGCTATTTTCCAAGTTTAGGTATGGGAGAACCGTCACAAGACCCTATTAGGTGTGTCAATACCCAAGTAGAGGAGTAGTTCCCGAGAAACCATCAAAGTGTAAGTATAAGTGAATGATGTGACATGGAGTTTACTTCATAGTCATGATGTCATTGACATGCAAGGCCACGTGTGGGTTCATCTCCATGAGCACCCTTGTAAAGGGAGCACTTGGTGCATTCAGTTACCCTTTCCTCGACACTGTTTCTTTCCAAACCCCTATTCTTGCCTTTTGATATTCATTTATTGCTTTGCAAGACCATTTTAGTTTTATGCATTTATTTTTACTGGGATTCAATTAAGTCCTTTTAATTTGATATGCATTCAGTGCATTAGGACTTGGGGCGATGGCCTCATAGCAAGGGGTAGATTTCAAGCTAATCTTTGGCTTTTGATTTATCATTTGTCATCCCATTTCATTTTCCATTATTTTACCAGCTGCATCAACCTCGAGTATTCAAGCCCCTTCTTCTCATAGGAGGATGAAGGTACAGACCTTTTTAGGATACATGCAATAGCCACTTCTAGAAGATAGGACAACAGGAGGAATATGGATGGAATATGTTAAGTATGGATGGGAGCAGCACGTTACACCTATCAAGGCCTCCTAGTCGTACCCCTATTCCCCAAGAGGACAACACTTGACTAGGACACATACAATGGCCACCAAGGTGAAACAAGGCAAAAGGCATAACTTCCAAGCATCATGATCCATTATCTGACTTCAACCCATGATCCTCACCTAAATGCCTAATGCATTAAATTTAACACTTTGTATGAAACAATGACTAATGTACCTCATGTGTGTTGGACCACCATCATCGAATGAACCATGTTGATCAAGTGAATGAGTTGAGCAATGATGAGGGGGGAGGCATCTAAGGGGTTGTTGTCTATGGAGAATGTTGATCATCATCTTCGGGATCACTGTCTGCAATGTGGATCACGGAGAATGATCTCCTCTAGTTACCCCTAGGTGAGAGGGGGTAACAGTTTCTATGCGAGCACCCTCACCTTGGCACACATGTTGTGGTGCCCTGCCTACTTTATCACTATTCTATTGTTGGTTGTTGGGGTTGTTACCCCCCCATGCCTAGGGGTAACTAGAAGATATCATGTCTCATGGCCCGCAATAGAGACAATCATCCTGAGCATGATGATGAACATGTTCACAGATGGCATCCCAACAACCCCCCTCATTTACCTTAACAACTACAGGTCAACCAAGGCTCATCACATCCAAGCAATCCATTGTATGGGAGATGGTAAGTCGGCGTCACCATGAGGTATGTTAGTCCTCCTTTCATACAAAGTGTTGTGCTTAATTTTTTGGGCATGTGGATGAGGATCTTTGGTTGAAGTTGGACGATGGATCATTGGCTTGGGAAATTGTGTCAATTGAATTGTTTCACCTTGGTGGTCAGCTTCTATGCCCTAGTCCCGTGTTGTCACCGCCCAAGGAAAAGGGGTACTACTGGGGGGCACTCACAAGGGTAACGTTCCATTCCCCACCATACTTAACACTTTCCATCCTAGAGCCTCTCATAGTGTATCGAACTTCAATAATGGGTCATGGTCCATTCTCTCATGAGAAGGGGTTGAAGGCCTAGAGGTTGATGCAGCTACTCTACATATATATGTTATTGCTAAATGATAAAGGCCACCATAAAACCTTAAGCCAGCTTGAGCTCTACCCCCTCTAATGGTAATCGCCCCTATCTGAATGCGAATGAATGCACCAAATTATAAAGGACTATAGCCCAGTAAAAAAATGAAGGAATGAAGCTTGAAACCTTTTGAATGGGACTTGCAAGTGATAACTGGGTATCGAAAGGTAAATTAAGGGGTTTGGAGTGCAAAAAGTACCAAGGAAAGGGTATCTCAAGCAGTAAGCAGCAGATTGCAGAATGTGTTAAGTATGGATGGGAGCAGTACGTTACACCTATTAAGACCTCCTAGTAGTACCCCTATTCCCCAAGAGTGACAACACTTGACTAGGACACATACAATGGCCACCAAGGTGAAACAAGGAAAAAGGCATAACTTCCAAGCATCATGATCCATTATCTGACTTCAACCCATGATCCTCACCTAAATGCCTAATGCATTAAATTTAACACTTTGTATGAAACAATGACTAATGTACCTCATGTGTGTTGGACCACCATCATCGAATGAACCATGTTGATCAAGTGAATGAGCCGAGCAATGATGAGGGGGGAGGCATCTAAGGGGTTGTTGTCTATGGAGAATGTTGATCATCATCTCCGGGATCACTGTCTGCAATGTGGATCACGGAGAATGATCTCCTCTAGTTACCCCTAGGTGAGAAGGGGTAACAGTTTCTATGCAAGCACCCTGGCCTTGGCACACATGTTGAGGTGCCCTACCTACTTCATCATTATTCTATTGTTGGTTGTTGGGGTTGTTACCCCCCATGCCTAGGGGTAACTAGAGGAGATCATGTCTCATGGCCCGCAATGGAGACAATCATCCTAACCATGATGATGATCAACATGTCCACAGATGGCATCCCAGCAGCCCCCCTCATTTACCTTTACAGCTGATCCGGATTATTTTCGGCACGAAATGAGAGTGGAGATATAATAGAGAAATGCACAGAGATATTGCAGATATTCAATAATATAACAGAAATGTATCAGAGATGCAACCATAAACACAGAGATACAGTAATACACGATTTCTATTAATGAAAGAAATGTACAGAGACTGTAAAGATACAGACTGAAAGAATTATTCAATAATATAACAGAAATGTATCAGAGATGCAACCATAAACACAGATACAATAATACACGCATTTCTATTAATGAAAGAAATGTACGCAGACTGTAAAAATAATAGAGTGAAAGACTCGCCAGAATGGTGGCAAACCATCCGAGAAGAGATGTGGACGGCTACTGCGATTCGCAAGAAGATGGTTACTGAGTAGCCCCGAGGCCTCTTTACAATAATCGGGAATGCCAAAAGTCCTAGACATCCAAAAACCCAACCCTAGGAGGCATAGCCAAAAGTCATGTGGCCCCCGCTGGGTAAGTTGGTGCATCAACTTCCTGGTCGTAACTTTTGCATAATGCATCTCTTTAGGCGGGTGATAGCTCGCTGGAAAGGTATCGCCGAGGAGATTCATTTTGGGGCTCAATCATGCCTTTGGCTATCATTGAGAACCTCGATCTTGAAAATCTCATTTAGGCCCTCAAAATGGCCCCGAAGTGAAAACCGCTAAAAATAATAAATTCTAAAATGGCCAAAAACTGCTTTTGAGCCATTTGGAAAAGGTGGTGGGTTCCATATCCATCTGGATCAATCCTCCCTTCCTTAGGAAGCAATGGTCTCCATTGGCGCTGAGTTCCCCGGGAGAGAGAAAAGCATTTGCTGAATCGTGATTCCTGCGGGAGTTGTTGGTCGGAGAAGTCAATACCGCTTAGTTTGTGGAAACAACCTGTGAAGCAAGGTTTGGACCTTTTTTAACCGGCCTGGCTATTTTAGATGACCCTGCAAGGAATTCGTGGCTTAATGCGAACCTTTGTCGACCCGCCTGGAAGGTGCTTTGGTCAAGCCGCAGGTTTGCGATCCTTCCGTTCACCCTTGAACATTGTGGAGAAGATGAATTTTCTAGTATGAGATACTACCTTGCAGCACTTTTTAGGTGGGGCAGTAGTTGAACTACCTCTGGCATCCCTAGAGATGACCCCCGAAAGTAATAATGACACTAATGGGTCGGTGACCTATGATAGCATGGTGTTTCCACATTTATGGTCGGCCCAAGAGAACATCACACATCCAATGGGGAAATATCACATAATCCCTCATCCTGAAGGGTTGGATGTCATACGAAAATCGACACCGCTACGACACGAAGATCTCGCCTCTGGCGGCTTTCAACCAATGTTGTATTGTTGCGGGTGTGGTGTTGTCGAAAAATCCAACTTCTTGAAAACCTTTGCTAAGATCATGTTCCTCTGACTCCCACTGTCATTAATGAAATGTATTGGGGTCCCTTCACCCACATCTGTGAATGAAAAGGCGCACCCCCTCTTCTGGATCTATTGGTTCTTCTGGGTTGAATTGTTGTGGTCGACAATAGCAGTGGGATCTGCAAGGCTGATGATCTGTTTTTACGCATTTTCAATCGATCAATCATGTTTTGGATCCTTGTCTTTGATCTCGCCACCAATGACTGTTTTGAGCGAGACTACCGTGTTGTGCCAGGGCTTTTTGTGGAAATCACACCATTTTCCTCGGATGTCCCTTCTTTGTCTTCCCCGCGGACCCTTCTTTCCTCGTGGCTTGGACCGGTTTTCGAGACCGCTTTATTAGGGTTGTTCTTTGTCATGCTTTGATTGTTGTGGATTTGCAGACCCGAACTCCCCGTTTGTTCTGGTGCTTAAATTCTTGCTCGATTTTAACAGCATCGATAGGCAACAACGCGATGATCTAGAAAATCCATTTGGCTGATGTATCCGTAGAGCCTCACGGCATTTCTCGTAACCAAATGTCGCTCAAAGTCTTTGATACCCAGCCTTTGGTGCGCAGGCGAAGCTATTGGTGAACTCCGAACCTGATTGGCCCTTCGCCATAGTGTGGTTGTCCCATCTCATGTACTGGTCCTCATAGTTGCCACCGTGGTAGTATTGTTCCTTTTACCGCGATCCACAAAATTCCCAAGTGGCTCGCCCCATGGTTCCTAATCATGGAACTGGCCCCAAGAAGTTTCCCCACCGTTTGGGAGAGCCTTTATGAGTGCGAAGGTGATCTTTTCCTTGTCTGAAAAAATTATGAAATCGTGAGAAATAACCTTCTAGCAGATTTTAACCATTTATCTAGGGCATCCGCATCTATTTGAATTTCAAATAAAATTTCCATGAATATCAAAATTAACCTGCATTCCTTGAAAGGCGCAGGGTGCCTCCAAGTGGCTCATGAAGCATGCCTGATGCTATCGTAGGCGCTGGAAGGATGTGGGAAAAATTCTCCATCATTTGAACCTCTATTGCGTGAGAGTTTTCTCAATCAACAGATTGATAGGATCGCCTGTTCCATCGCTTTCTTCCGCCATTGAGGGTTTCTATGTATGGTTGGCTATTCTCAAGAGAGACAAGTTTGAGACTCAACTGGTTATGCCTTCAGGGACATGCACTGAAAAACAAACAAGAGCAGCCTACTCTGATAACACTGATCCGATTTCAAAGACGAAATGAGAGGGAGATATAATAGAGAAATGCACGAAGATGTTGCGGTATATTCACAATATGTGCAGAAATGTAATTTAGATGTCCATGTTACAGATATATAGTAATACTCCATTTCTATTAATGAAAGAAATGTACGAGACTGTAAAAAATACAGAGTAAAAAACTCATGAATGTGGAAAGCAGCCTTTATCTCGAGAAGAGATGACGGCTACCGTGACTTAAGAAGGATGGTTGCTACGAGGCTCGGAGGCCTTTTACAATCAGGAATGCCAAAAAGTCCTAGACATCCAAAAACCTAACCCTAGGAGAGCCAAAAGTCATGTGGGCCCCGCTTAGGTAAGTTGGCATCAACTTCCCTGGTCGTAACTTTTGCAACATCTTCGCTTAGCGCAAGCAGCTCGTTGGAAAGGTATCGCCGAGGAGATTCATTTTGGGGCCCAATCATGCTCTTAATTATCATTGAGAACCTCGATCTTGAAAACTTCATTTAGGCCCTCAAAATGGCCCCGGAAGTGAAAACCTGCTAAAAATAGTAAATTCCCAAAATGGCCAAAAAACTGTTTTGAGCCATTTGGAAAAGGTGGGTGGCCCCCGATATCCACCTGGATCAACAGCTATAGGTCAACCAAGGCACATCACATCCAAGCAATCCATTATATGTGATATAGTAAGCCAGCGTCACCATGTGGTATGTTAGTCCTCCTTTCATGCAAAGTGTTGTGCTTAATTTTTTGGGCATGTGGATGGGGATCTTTGGTTGAAGTTGGACAATGGATCATTGGCTTGGGAAATTCTGTCAATTGAATTGTTTCACCTTGGTGGTCAGCTTCTATGCCCTAGTCCCGTGTTGTCACCGCCCAGGGAAAAGGGGTACTACTAGGGGGCACTCACAAGGGTAACGTTCCATTCCCCACCATACCTAACACTTTCCATCCTGGAGCCTCTCATGGTGTATCGAACTTCAGTAATGGGTCATGGTCCATTCTCTCATGAGAAGAAGGGGTTGAAAGCCCAGAGGTTGATGCAATTGCTCTACATATGCATGCTATTACTAAATTATAAAGGCCACCATAAAAGCCTCAGGCCAGCTTGAGCTCTACCCCCTCTAATGTTAATCACCCCTGTCCGAATGCGGATGAATGCACCAAATTATAAAGGACTATAGCCCAATAAAAAAATGAAGGAATGAAGCTTGAAACCTTTTGAAGGGGACTTGCAAATGATAATTGGGTATCAAAAGGAAAATTAAGGGGTTCGGAAAGCAAAAAGTACCAAGGAAAGAGTATCTCAAGCAGCAAGCAGCAGATTGTAGACATTCTCACCAAGCCACTATCTAGAGCGAAGTTTTAATACTTCAGAGACAAGCTTGGCGTGATGCAGAATGTCTCCCTCGTTGAGAGGGTGTGTTGATGTTTCAGTATCGGGCAGACATTCTCCCAAATTGGTCATGTTGATTTGACCAAGGGAGGATGATACATTCACTC
>SNQJ01S0114465.1:8857-24315 GCA_010110895.2 Picea sitchensis
ACATATAGTGATGAGAAAGGACGTTGTATACCTTGAGGTGATCAGATGAAGTGATAATATGAGTCTAAATACAGGTGATGAAGGGTATAACAATGGCAAAAAGTATGAGCAAAAAGGTACAATATGTGGTCTCAACACCTATCTGGTGATCTCACATCACAATAGCTTATTTGGCAGGAATCGGGGGAGGGCATATGGAGGGACAGAGGTGCCAAAAACCCTGATATACGAAAATTCCGCCTCTAGATACCAATATGCCACACTGCTTAGGTTGGTCACGACACTATCTGACATCTTGGGAGGCGACTGGAAAAAAATGGTGACATGCAGTGGCACCAATACCCAGTTGAAGATCTCGTAGATGAATTCTTTGGCCTTATCCTCCCAAACCTTTGAGTGGTAGACATGGATAGGCTTTGTATTAGATGGAGCCCAACTCCAATTCATCAGTGGGAAGGGTGTCATGAAGCAGATGGAATCCATGATGTAAGAAGACATAAAGAATGAAGTTGCTCTCTTACTCACCCTTTGTGCTCGATATTCAGTAATTCGACTGGTCAGACTATCAGACAATAGTTTGGCCCAGTCGAAGTAGAAACCCTCTGCGATTGTATGAATGAGTGGCACCCATGGGAGGAAGAAATGGGTAGTGTCTTCCTTCCAATACAACCTGTAGGTCATCATCGCTATGTACTTGAACTGTGGCTCCAAGGAAGAGATTGAATAGATCCCATTGGAGTCAGCCCTGAATTTCGCGGGGTGTGAGACCCAATCTTTGATCAGATCGGACAAACTTTTTGCATACTGCTTGCACTCCTTCTTCTTGAAGCCTTCTAGGAATTCGACATTGTGAGTAAGGTTCAACATGGGTGTCAGTTTATACATTGTCCGCAAATGTTCTGGTCGGAAGGTACCAATCGTCACCTTCTGTTCGCTGATAATCGTCCTGGTCGAGATGTCCACATGGTCCAGCGCCCACCTAATCATATCAAAATAGGGAAGAAGCTAGGGCCTCGCCGCTATTTTGTGCATCTCTTCTTGAGCGACGATTTTGTATTTGGTTGATAAATCGTCCTTCTCGTTGTTGCTAGAATCATCCGAACAATTTATCGACTCGGATTGCAGGATGTTGGAAACGTATGACCATGTCTTGATAGAATTAATACTTCGGGGCGAGGTATCGGAAACAATGTCTGAACACTGACCCGAACTCTCGGCAGCTGACTTGGGCATTTTTCATTTAGCCATGAGAGTGAAACCCGCAACTGGACCACCTGTCGAACATATTTGAAAATAAAAAACAATGGTTAACTTGGTAAAATGGCTTTGCACGTAAATAGAAATGAGAACCGAAAATATGAAGGAAAAACTCTTTATCTTAGTCATTTAATCCCCTGGTGTCCTTGCGAACAGAACGGTCAAATTGCTTAAAGGAAATATTTAGAAGTAAAAGTGAGATCCTACTACCTGTCACCTCACCGTAGTTCAAATAAATTCCATAATTGTTTGACGATTTGTAACATGAATCAATGCAAAAAAACATTTAAACTTACTCCATAGACGGTGCGTGTTAAAGGTTGCTTAATGCATCAATTAATCCAGCTTAGCTCCTTTAATTAAGTGTGTTTTAGTCTTTAATCCCTCTTTTTTGGCGTTCCCCGTATCGAAAGATCTCACTCCTAGCCTTTGAGCCCCCAAAACCCGAAATCGCGATGATGCGACTTAGTTAAATATTTGTGATCTAACTTAAGTTCTTAATTAATCCATGCTTAATTAATGAATATCGTGACTTTGCGACTCAGAGCTATGAAGGTATTGCTTTTTGGGAGAGCGATCATCGAGTAGCGAAACCCTGACAGTGATTAACTAGGGTTTAAAGTGACTTACTCCTGGCACTAACCTGGGTAAACTTTTAAAACCGCTATCGCCACTTCATGCGTCGGGACGCTAAGGACAGTGGGAAATGTTGCAAAACAAGCGAAACTCCCGAAACTAGATTTCTGGGCTTAAATATATTATCTCACTTATTTAGAAGAAGGTGGCTTCAACATCATCTCCAACTAGGGATCTCGTCTCCTCGTGGGACGAGAAGAACAGTAGACCGAGTGCCTATATGGGTAAATGGAGTCATTAATTTGCTTCTGAGAAACTGGTTGAGAAAGAGGACACAGAGAGAACCTTGAGGTTCCAAATTGAATTCTGGAAAGATTTCAAACCCTGAACGCTTTCTAAGTTTATTTGCAGTCCACGGTAACTCTCCCTTCATTGACACTGAAAGCGGGTTTGCCCAAGGCGGTCCAAAACAAATCTTAGGAAATTCAACAGGTCCTGTGGGTTTTGTCTTGCATCGAAACGAAGTATAATTCATGCTTTTGATCAGGGAGACCTGCAATGAACCTGAGGTGTAGATCCAGTTTCGAGAAAGCTAATTACCAAAGCATAGTATGCTTTATGTATGATAGCCTTACATATATCTTGAGACATTGTTTCACTGCCAGCGGGCCTGTTCAGTACCCCAGTGAAGTTGCTTGGTCCCCTTTATTGAATTTCCTTTCACCACTTCAAAGGGTAATCATGCATTTAAATGCTGAGATGAGGGAAATCATTTTATGAATTTACTTTCATCATCTCTTTGGACTAGATGGAGGCAATCAATTCTGAATTTCCTTTCACCATCTATCTTATATATATATATATATATATNTCTTTTTGGAAACTAAAGTGGGGGAAATCAAATTGTATAAGTAATACCAGGGGTGGTATCTGCGTAAAATTCCCAATAGAGTCCTGTCAACTTGCTTTGAGTGCTCTAGACCAACTTTCTCTTATCCTTCACAACGCCCTAGCTCACAGGAAAACAAAAGGGGGAACTCATTTCCAGGGGCCTTCTTTTGAGCAAGACTTAACCATTTGAAAACTGTTGAAAGACTTAAGAGAGTTAAGGTCTGCCCACGCATGGCCTTTTTCAGTAGGGGACCGAGAAACTGTGAAGACCAATTTACTTCCGGAGACGCTTGCCAGTTTCCCAAATGGAAGTGGAAACTCTTTTCCTCTGTGGATAGTACGAGCAGGTGTCAGAGCTTAAGGAGAAAGGGCCAAGGGTGAAAAGGGAAAGTGAGTACGCCGTGGGCCCCCCAAAAAACAAGATGTTATTGTGCAATCTCGACTCAGATGAACACATCATACTTGCGAGACTACTACTACATTTAAATGATATTCATTTGAAAGCCCAGACACTTCGAAATTTCATCTCTTTGCCTTACCACTTTATCTTCTTCTTGAAAAAACATTCTTTGTCACCTGTTTTGGGAGGGTCGATTTCCGGATACCTGACCGTCCCTTTCTCCTTTCACAGTTTGGGCTGTAATTCAAAGGCCTGCATGAAATAACACAAAGAGTATCAGGTCTTCAGGATTTATGGGATCCTGGGTGTCAAAAAGTATGCCTCTACTTCTAGGAAATCAACAACCTGTTTTATTTAAGATGAAAGTGAACTTACCAAAAAAAATTATGAAAATAAAAGAGAAAACAAATCAGTGTGTACAATGGAAGTCCGGAACATATTTATTGCATATAGTTCTTTAAATAACGCCCATTGACAGGGGCGCTAAGAGTCACACCATCCAAATTCTCTAATAGAAATGAATTCTTCCCTTCAAAAGCTGAGACTTCGAACGGTCCGTATCAGATATGATCAAATTTACCATGTTTTTCCGAATCTTCCCTTGTGGCATCCCATTTCAAAACCAAATCGCCAGGGAGGAAATCCCTGTTTTTGGCTTTACGATCGAAAATCGCTTTCATGTCGTCCTGGTATTTCTGCATCCTTGCATCTACCTCGGTCCTATGTTGTTGGACCTCGATTAGCTGATTTATTCTTCTAGTGATGTGGTTTGGCTCTTCTCTCTCATCCTGCCAGAGCTTCATTATAGGGAGCGCCAAATTTATAGGTAAAACCACATTAGTCCCGTACACCATTTGAAAAGGAGAAGTACCAATGGATTTCTTTGTACCTATCCGGTTTTCCCATAAGGCGTATTTTAAGTGTACATGCCAAGATATTTTGTTTTCGCTCAGTACCTTCTTAATTATGGTAATCAAACTCTTATTTGATGATTCGGCTAACCCATTACCTTGAGGGTAATACGCGATGGAGTGGCCCAATACGATGTTATATTTTTGGTAGAAGATGACCATAGCCATAGAATTGAACACCTGGGCATTATCCGTCACTATTTTTCGGGGACAGCCAAATCTAGATAGTATGCTCTCTTCGAGGAAATCTATCACCACCGAATCGGTCGCCTTCTTAGTGGGAATAGCCTCCACCCATTTGGTGAAATAATCTGTAGCGGTGAGGATCCATTTGTGTTGAGAGATGGAATGTGAATTAATTTCACCTATAAAATCTAACCCCCATTGCTGAAAAGGGGCTTCGGCTTTGACAGGAACCAGAGGTAGCACTGAGAGCTTTTGTTTTCCTACAAACAACTGGCAAGGGTTGCAGGCTCTGACTTTGATGTTGACCTCTGAGAAAAGTTTAGGCCAATAATATCCTGCCCTCAGGATTTTATAGGTTGTTTCCCTCCAGGCATGATTCCCTCCGCACACACCTTCGTGGAATTCGCTAATGACCCCCTCTGTTTCCGATTCTACCAAACAAACCAGTAGGAAACCTAAGGGGTCCTTCCAATACAATTGACTTTCAGATATGCAATACTTCACCGTATGCAGCTTCAGTGTCTTGGCCTTAGCTGGAGACAGATTGCTAGGGCATTTCAGGGTCAGTAGGTAGGCCACTATATCTTTATACCAATCTAATAAGACAAACTTCTCTTCGATTCTGGAGACCACTATTTGGTCATCGGGCTCGTTTACGTCCCCCTGTCCCTCATATCCTTGCAGGTTATTTATTCTGAGCGCTCTGAAATTTGATTCCGCCAAGAGATTATCCAGACCTTGTCCCTTTACTAGTTTCATCAGTTTTACCTCTAGGTCGAACTCTTGAATTTTAGCGAGCCACCGACCCCTCTTACCATCACTACCAGGATGGACCAATATATCCTTCACAGAACTTGTGGGAACGTATGCGATTACCTTGGAGTGTAGCACGTAAGTTCTAAAATCCTTCAAAGCCTTAACCATAGCATATGCTTGTTTCTCCATTATATCATATCTTAGTTCAACATCTCTAAGAATTTTACTAAAGAAGGCTATTGGTTGCTCGAAACCCTCTTCGATCTTTTGGAGGAGTACTTTCGCCACTGTGTGTTCGGAGGCGAACGAGAAAATCAAGAAATACTTTAGGTAATCAGGGCTTGCTAATACGAGCGCTTTGCTAATAACTTTCTTGATGTGTGCAAACGATGCTTTAGCCTCCACCGTCCATTTTACTTCGTTGTTCTTCTTGAGCATATCTGTGATCAATTTCACGATTTCAGCAAAGTTTGGGATAAATCTTCTCAAAAAATTTATTTTTCCTAAAAATGACTGAATTTCTTTTATATTCCTAGGAATATTTATGGTGTCTATAGCTTCCACCCTTTTAGGGTCGATTTTGATTCCGTCTCGGGACACAATGTGGCCCAAGAGTTTACCTTCCTGCATAGCGAAGTGATACTTCTTGGGGTTCAAAGACAAACCAAATTTTTCGCATTTTTCAAACGTTTGCTTCAGGTGCCGCAGATGGTCTTCGCCAGATTTGGAGAAGACAGTCAGGTCGTCGAGGTAGATAACCACGAATTTATCCTTTTCACCGATAAAAGCGATGTCCATAGTGCGTTGGAAGGTAGCTCTTGCGTTCATCGGACCAAAAGGCATTTTGTCATACATAAATGTGCCCCAAGGGGTGGTGAAAGCTATTTTTTCTTTATCATGTTCATTGACAGAAATTTGATTATAACCGAAAAACCCACCGATCATCGACATCCTATTTTTCCCGACTACTTTTTCCAACACTTGATCCATTTTGGGTAGAGGATAGTTATCTTTGAGAGAGGACTTGTTTAGATTTCTAAAGTCTACACACAACCTGATCTCCCTGCTTTTCTTCCTAACCGAGACCAAATTCGCCACCCAGTCAGAGTACCTGAGAGGTACAATAATTTTTGCGTCTAACAACTTTTTCACTTCTCTTTCAACCAGAAGCAGTAAAATGAGGTTGATTTGTCTTAGCTTTTGTCGGAAGGGCTTAACACCAGGTTTCAAAGGTATCTTTTGCTCGATTACTGAGGCATCATAGGTTTTGAGCTCCTCGTAAGACCATGCAAAGACATCTTTATACCGCTCGAGTAAGTCCTTTGACTTTCTTTTTATCTCAGGAGGAAGGTACTTTGATAGCTTCACTATTCTAGGCTATTTGGTGGTGCCCACGTCGCAGTCTTCGACCTCCTCCAGTTGGGGCTGCAAGGTGGACTTTAGAGGCATGTCGTTTTGATCAAACAACCTTTCTAGAGGTATCAGGCCCTTAGGGATCTTATTACTTTTTAACACTAGAAGGCAATGATTTGCAATTTTTTCTCAGAAATTCTGGGGCTCCTCCCCTTCCTGCATAATCCAGGTATGATTGTTTTGGTTCTCCTGGTCAATGTGGGTTTTGGAGAAATCACCCACCATTTCCAGGAACTTTGTGATCTGTTCATCATCCTCGAAGACCTGCCAATGTTGTATGTTGTTTGGTATGGATGGTATGTGCCTTACTTCTATGTGGTACTTTAATTTGAAAGCAGTAGGGGGTATGAAGGTCGAAGCTTCTTTGGCCAATGAATCAACCTGCTGGTTTTCAGCACGTGGGATGAAATGAACCTTTACCGATGAAAAGAAATTTTCCATTAGATCCCAGGCGCAATTTCTATAAGACCTCAGTCTCGGGTGCTTGGCCTGATATTGCCAGTTTACCTGCTTCACAATTAATTTAGCATCTCCATAGACCTCTAAGTTCCTTATGTTCATCTTCTTGGCAGCTTCCATACCCAGGACTAGAGCTTCATATTTGCAAATGTTGTTTGTGCAGTCTACATCCCATTGTATCCTGTAGGAGAAAGGGACGACGAATTCATTTTTTGGTGCTACGAAAAGCACTCCCGCACTCGCTCCTTCACACGACGAAGCTCCCTTAAAGAACATTTTCCAAGTTCCAGTGTTGTGCATAATTTTAGTTGTCCTTTCGGTTCTGATTTCATCAGTGTCACCTTCTTCTGCACAACTTTCTTTAGTATCGTCAAAGGACAGAATACAATTTCCCAGGTCTTGATCGGCGATGTAAACTGGGTAATTGTTATGATTCTGTGGATCGCTTACCGTATATGCCAAACATATTTCTCTGTATAACCGTGCGAATTGTCCACCAAAAAAAGGGACTATGGCGTAGGTCATATCTAGCTGAAGGGATCCCACGAGCTTGGCTCCCCAAGATCTAGATAACAGTAAACCATACTTCGGGGGTATATCGACGACAACTACGTCCATTAGGACATTTTTCGCCAGAATCTGGGTGAGGGTGACTACTAGATCTTTGATCATGCCCATGCACTTAACTCTCCTTGAATCGAATGAGTAAATATCTCCATAGGGTCTGGTGATTTCAAGGCCCAGTCTATCCATAATAGATTTTGGCATTACGTTATGAGAGGCCCCGAAGTCCAGCATGCAATTATGCAACAGTCAATCGTGCACCTTCAGGGTAATATAGAAAAGGGCGACGGTATCTCTGGCGCTTTCAAAATGTGGACCAAAGGTGATATTAGGCTTGTCATCTTCCAGATTTATCACATTGGAGTGACTCTCCAGATCTGAAAAATTTATCATATTGGTTTTTGTTTTCGGTATACAGGATTCTTCGCCAACTTGACCAAAGGTATGGGTATCTTTATCTTTTTTATCTCGCTTTCTAGGCAGAAAACTCCCGCGGTTTTATCCGTTTCCCTGGCCGAAACCTCAGGCTCCTTTCGATCCATTTTATTTAGTAGCACTATTTTAATTTTAGTGTTTTTGGTTTCGGATGTCTGCGTTTCAGCTATCTCATTTTTTTTTGCTTGGGATTTGGCCCCTTTTACATTAGTATTCTGTGAATCTACCCCTATGTTACTTCTCATCACAATCTCTTTCTCGATGGGCTCGTATATTTTTCCCCTAGGCAAAATTTTCTTGGTTTCTGCAGTTGACACAGGTTTGATTCTAGGTCTCAGACTGTACTTGTGCTGGAATTCAACCATTCCTTGGTAAGCGAAGTCATCAATTCCATTTTCGTCTTCGACCGATGATTTTTCCGTGTTCAGGGAATTCTCATAATCTTCTTTGGTCAAGTGAGGTTGTACATAGTCGTTGCCTAAGTTGTTTACGTCTTCTTCCAAATCTTCGAACTCTCGCATATCATTTCCCCCTATAAAAAAATTATTTTTCAGAGGTGCTTGGATCTTTTGGTCTTCGTTTTTATCTTGTCTTGGTTGGAACTGAGGATTGGGATTTCTCCTGAAATCTCCCTTAATGAATTGATCCGCTTTGGATTGATCTAGCTCCATTCTCGATATTTTGTTTGATAGTTCTTTTATTATCCTAGCCATGTCATCCATTTTGTCATCTGAGGATCTTCTAGATCCAGAGGGACCTGCTTGTTCTCTGAGACGTCTAGTTTCCTTGTTTCCCGTCTCAATTTTCATTTTTAATTTACCCGAAGCCATCATGTTTGACTCAATTTCCACAGCGTCGTCCTGCATTTGGGTTAGGTTGGCCCCTCTCCTTTCTCTTAATAGTAGAGCAAAATCAGGTTCAAAAGCTCCTACGAAAGTTACTTTGGCGGCGAGTTGAGACGATTTAACTTCAACAGGGATCTTATTATACAACTTGTTAAACCTTTGGATGAATTCCATAATAGTTTCAGATCCCTTTTTATTTAAAGACCCGAACTCGGTCAAATAGTATAAATGACCCTTTCTTTTTCCCCATTGTTTGAGAAAGATGTCTTCTAGTGCATCGTAGGATATGATTGACCCTGGGGGCAAGCTCCAAAACCAGGTTCTTACCTGTCCTTCGAAGGTTTGGACAAACAATCGGGAATACACGTCCTCATGCTCAAGACCTAGAATATCAGTGAATTGATCAAAAAAATTGATATGCTCGGCTGCAGTTAGATCCCCTTCTCCTGTGAACTTGGGTTAGTTTTTCATATAGTTTTCAGGTAAATCATGGAGAGGTATGGGAAGGACCAAGGGGGTGTATCTTGGGGCTACATTGGTGAAAACCCTGGGAGGCGGTTGCTGGCCTTGACCTCCAATTCCCCCTGCTCCTCCTCCGGCGGTGGCCATGGATAACCTAGGAGAGGAAATCAATGCGTTATAAAGAGGGTTGGCGAATATGTAAAGCGACTCTCTAGCTTCCTCGGGGTGGAAAAGGGAGAAATCGGGAAACTTTTTACCAGGGGAAGAGAAGGATGAAAATGGAGAAGAAGGTATACGTGGGCTCGGCTCCTCCGACTTGCGGGATATGTAAATGGGAGAACCCACTGGTGTCAAATCCATGTTCGTGAAAACCTCTTCCAGGCCTTGAGTGATGGAGGGGTTTATATTGAGAGTCGATGGGATATCGATAGGGATGGGCTTTGAGGCAGGCGTGTCACCCCTCATAACGTAAGAGGTAGTCGGAGAGATCTCGGTTTTGATGGCACTACCCGATATTTTCTTGAGAGGAAGCTCTCTCGAGGATGAAGGTTCGAAAGAGGTCTTATCTTGATACTAATTAGGCTTGGGTTGATATGCAACCACATTTTGTTTAAAAAGACCCTTTGGTCTTAATATTTTTTCAGGGTCGGAAACTGGTGTTGTATGTTTGGCATCTGGGTTTTGTCTGGTGTTCTTCCGAAAGGATGTCATCTTACTTTAAGAGTGGAGTCGCCAAGTGAATGATGAATGTTTAGCCTTAACAAGGTGTTCTCTCTTTGTTCACTATCAAAAAACAAAGCTTGAAAATGTCGTTTTCTCAGGGGAAAGTGACTACGATTCTCTGTCCCCGGCAACGATGCCAGAAAGATGTTGTTCTTGAGTCTACACTTAAGGCTATAAAGTTTAGAGTCTAAGCATATAAAAAGAGTGAAAGAAAAGGAAGGGGAAGAGACAACTTGGGGGGGTGGATGAAGCTATGGCCAATCTCTGAGTTGTCTTTGTCTAGCTTCCAAATATTCTTGCATGTTGATATCCAGCTTGATAGCGGCCCATGAACATTCGAGCTTTGTCTGAGTGGTGGCGGTCTTCAATATGGTATGGAAAAGATTTAGAGCAATGTTGGTTTGATTTGCTAGACCGGGGTCAATATTGGGTTGTCTTATGATGGGTACAGTCATGGGGAGAACAAAAACTTTGAAGGAGGAGGATGCTTTAAAGTGCTTGTCTCAACCTTTAGATTGTACAGGGAAGGTTCAATGAAGCCAGTCGGAGGGTTTAACGAAAATGAAGGTCGTCTTCCATAACTGAGTTTAAAATCTTGAAACCGAGTGTGAAACATAGAGCTGTCAACAAATGTGGGGCATCAATTTCAAAGGAATCCCATGTTGTGGCAGAAGAAGAAAAAGACAGGAGTACCTTGATGAAAGCATATAAAGTAGAGATCTCAATCTTTCACAAGTCTTGTACTCGCAAGAATCCGATACAGAGGAAAAACTATAAATAACATAGATACCATAGAATCTAATCACCGCAGTAGAAATTATACTAAATTGCAGCTAGAACATTCATCAAAGACATATATGTAAAATGACATGAAGCATGAATATACAGAAAAAACAAAAAACAAAAAAACACATAACTCAATCTTGACGAAATATGGAGTCTTCAATCCGCTTTGTATTAATCTTGGCTGGAGAGAACTCTCTCTATTACAACCTATTCATGGCCAAAAAAAAAGGCCTTTTCTATTACAATCTTTCTTCTATTTAAACAAACTTATGAACCTCTGGAACTCCGATCGTTCTGGAAAATTGTCGGTTACAAATGGAAAATTGGAGCGTTTCATCTCCTCTTATTTTCCTTCCCTAGTAAGGGTGAAGCACCTTCCTTTCCCTGCCCTTCGGGTTCTAGAAATAGAACAGGCAGACATCTGTCATTATTTGGCACTAGAAACCTGCCCCTTCGCTTGCTCAGTGCAAATGACGTACCTCTCCACCAATTGGGCTATCAACCTGGAAGGCTCTGCTTGGTCGCTTGCTTCAAAAGTGTAACAAATCTTCGCCAACTATGGTAAACTTTTTCCCACTTGTCGGTCCTCTGTGATGATGGAGCATAATTGTAAACTTGGTTGTACTAGCCATTTGTCCACTCGGGCCATATCGACCTGGTTAATCTGGGATATTTCCACTTGTTGCTTCTCCATGTTTTCTTTGATGTCCAACATAAGTTTAGCTATATTGATTTTCCTAGTGTCCCAACACTGCTTTCCTTATCAAGGTCTAGCAAACTTTTACTTGTCAAAGAGAACGTTTCCTCACAAGAATTCTTTACTTCATTAGCTCTCCCCTTGCTTTATGATATATTTTTCTCCCAGACCTTCAGCAGGATATTACCTCTGGTTTGTTCTGCGATCGATAATTTTGAGTTGTTGACAGTATCTATCTTTGTCGTAGCTATAACAGCGTTTTGGAAAGCGACCCATGCTGCCCCGACTTCTCTTTCTCTCGAAGAAATATTTTCTAATATTTGATCTATCATCCGGAAATGGTTTTGAATGGTTCCTACCTTTACCGGTAGGTTTTTTGAGCAGTAATTACCTTATGTCGGATTTCGACAGCCTGTGATCTGAACACTTTTATGTCTACAACCTTGTTCTCGGCCACCTCCAATTTTGACTACAACTCTATAATCTGTTGCCCCTGTTGGCTTACCTGTGTTTGGCTAGTTTGCGCTGACTAGCACACCTTCTCGAGGTCGGACCTGAGCTTCTCGATTTCACACAGGTCGGTTGTTCGGGCTTCCCCAAGGCTCCTTCTCACCTCGTCCCTGACATTTGCTTCAACAGTAGCCACCTTAGCTTCCAATTTACTGATCAGGCGTTTCTTTTGTTTCAACTGGGCCGTCAAAGTCCCAACTGAGTACTGATTGGTTGTAGCATAAGCCCCTAGTGTCCTGGCTATTTCCTCTGCAAATTCTCCCTCTTTCGCGGCCTTCCCATCTGTCATGATTTTAAAATTTTTATCCATTACGACCTCTTTTTGATATAATCCTTGCCTCACCACGATATTTCTTTCTTTGTTAAAGAACAATTCGTTAGGAGGCAGCTCCTCTACAAAAATAGGTGTCAGTTCTTCATTAAAAATCCATCCCGCATCAAGATTCCCCTTTGTGAACTTTAAGGGTGTCACAATAGCAATCAGACTGCCGATTTCCTTGGATGTTTGTTTCGGGGTGACCTATGTAACCATCTTATCTGACGTGAGCAAAAGTGAGTCGCCCGATCCTTGCGAAGGTATATCTGCTTGGCCTTGGGCCTGCTTTCCTGGCGTGCCCTTTTCAGGGTTTCCTTCTTGCTTCTAGGGGACCTCGGCTCCTTTCTCTGAGGTTCCAGCCTCCCTTGTTTTCCCTTGGTCCTTCTCCCTACTAGGACTTGAGTCCTTTGCAACTTTGGCTCCCGTCTGCTTTGTAATTGGAAGCTCTGGGGCTTCACCCTGTAAAATCCAAGGGAGACAACTCCGTTGGTGCTCCTGGAATTTCAAAAATTCGGCCATATCTCTGAGTGGCAAGGCTTGAATCTAACTTAGGACTTCAGGGAAGGACCTTGTGCCCCATAATATTTCTTCATGAGGGGAATCCTCGTGTTCATACCTCTTCATGCCACAACACGCTAGGTGATTGCTCACAACCTTACTAGGGTCGTGCTTCTTGAACTCAATATCCACCAACTTCATCTCTTCTAAAGTCGTAGCCTCAGCTTTTGCATGGCCAAAATATAACAAGGAATACGCACCGATACAAATAGGGAAGCGCGGTCATACCTTTTTTGATACCCTTTTGATCTCTTTGCTTATTCCGTCGAGCATAGTCTATCTGGCAATCTCACGACACAATAGCTTATCTAGTAGGAATAGTGGGAGGGCATATGGAGGGATAGAGGTGCCGAAAACCCTGATATACAAAAATTCTGCCTCTAGATACCAGTCTGCCACGCTGCTTAGGCTGCTTGCGATGCTATTTGACATCCTGGGAGGCAGCTGGCCAAAAATGGCGACATGCAGTAGCACCAATACCCAGTCGAAGATCTCGTAGATGAATTCTTTGGCCTTATCCTCCCAAAGCTTCGAGTGGTAGACATGGATAGGCTCTGTATTAGATGGATCCCAACTCCAGTTCATCATTGGGAAGGGTGTCATGAAGCAGATGGCATCCATGATGTAAAAAGACATAAAGAATGAAGCTACTCTCTTACTCACTCTCTGTGCTCGATATTCAGTAATTCGACTGGTCAGACTGTCAAACAACAGTTTAGCCCAGTCGAAGGAGAAACCCTTAGGACCTGTATGAATGAGTGGCACCCATGGGAGGAAGAAATGGGTAGTGTCTTCCTTCCCATACAACCTGCAGATCATCATCGCTATGTACTTGAACTGTGGCTCCAAGGAAGAGATTGAATAGATCCCATTGGAGTCAGTCCTGAATTTTGCGGGGTGTGAGACCCAATTTTTTATCAAATCGGACAAAAATATTTCATACTGCTTGCACTCCTTCTTGAAGTCTTCTAGGAATTCGACGTTCTGAGTAAGGTTCGGCATGGGTGA
The DNA here is from genome assembly GCA_010110895.2 of Picea sitchensis. Lineage (NCBI taxonomy): Eukaryota > Viridiplantae > Streptophyta > Pinopsida > Pinales > Pinaceae > Picea > Picea sitchensis. The sequence continues at coordinate 22,611 of SNQJ01S0114465.1, forward strand.
CAGTTTATACATTGCTCGCAAATGTTCTGGTCAGAAGGTACCAATCATCACCTTCTGTTCGCTGATAATCGTCCTGGTCGGGATGTCCACATGGTCCAACGCCCACCTAATCATATCAAAATAGGGAAGAAGTTGGGGCCTCACTGCTATTTTTTGCATCTCTTCTTGGGCGACAATTTTGTATTTGGTTGATAAATCGTCCTTCTCGTTGTTGCTAGAATCATCCGAACAATTTATCGACTCGGATTGCAGGATGTTGGAAACGTATGACCATGTCTTGATAGAATTAATACTTCGGGGCGAGGTATCGGAAACAACGTCTGAACCCTGACCTGAACTCTCGGCAGCTGACTTGGGCATTTTTCGTGTAGCCATGAGAGTGAAACCTGCAACTGGACCACCTGTCGAACAGATTTGAAAATCACAAACAATGGTTAACCTGGTAAAATGGCTCTGCACGTAAATAGAAATGAGAACTGAAAATATGAAGGAAAAACTCTTTATCTTAGTCATTTAAACCCTGGGTGTCCTTGCAAACAGAACGGTCAAATCACTTAAAGGAAAGATTTAGAATTAAAAGTGAGATCCTACTACCTATCACCTTGCCATAGTTCAAATAAATGCCATACTTGTTTGACGAGTCGTAACACGAATCAACACAAAAAAACATTTAAACTTACTCCGTAGACGGTGCGTGTTAAAGGTTGCTTAATGCATCAATTAATCCAGCTTAGCTCCTTTAATTAAGTGTGTTTTAGTCTTTAATCCCCCTTTTTTGGCGTTTGTCGTATCTGAAGATCTCACTCCTAGCCTTTGAGCGCCCAAAACCTGAAATTGCGATGATGCGACTTAGTTAAATATTCGTGATCTAACTTAAGTTCTTAATTAATCCATGCTTAATTAATGAATATCGCGACTTCATGACTCGGAGCTATGAAGATATTTCTTTTTGGGCAAGCAATCGCCGAGTCGCGAAACCTCGACAATGCTTAACTAGGGTTTAAAGTGACTTACTCCTGACACTAACCTGGGTAAACTTTTAAAACCGCTATCGCCACTTTGCGCGTCGAGACACTAAGGAAAGTGGGAAATGTTGCAAAACAAGCGAAACTCCCGAAACTAGCTCTCTGGGCTTAAATATAATATCTCACTTATTTAGAAGAAGGCGGCTTAAACAAACCCCATGCCCAAAAATATTACCCCCATACACTCCATATTACTAACATGACTTAGATAGGGTCCACCTAGGAAACACTCCTTGACTTGAGGAAAGACTCACCTAATAGGTCACCTTGACAACCCTCCCATACCTAAACTTGACAAGTTGCATAGGGTCTTTGAGCACCTATTTAATTTGAGAAGGTAGTTTTGATGCACATGTTCAGGTGGTTCTTGTATTGAATGAGATTTTACTTTCCATGATACATTTGACTTGAGACCCTTGGAGGGTGCACTCATCTGTATTTGCAAGACCTTTCTTGGTGGTTGATTTGGAGGAGAAAACCTAGCTTGGGCCTTCATTGGGGAAGGAATCCCACAGGTTGGATTCCATGAACCACACACTGGGAGATAATAGATGATGGATGTTTCCTTTGGAGGCAATAGAGGACCCCTTGAAGGAAGATACCTAACCCTCACTTTCCCAATGTTTGACCTTGGAAGGTCAAAATTTCATTCTCTAGGGCTTGACATCATCTTTTGGGGA
>SNQJ01S0114466.1:14494-28212 GCA_010110895.2 Picea sitchensis
CGACTCTATTTAAAGTTTTGAATCGTATGTGCACATATATTAATTATATTCGTTCACTGTTAGGTATTCGGTTCTATATATTTTTGAAAAAAAAAAAAAAAAAATTCAAAAAATAAATCTCCTATTAGATCCTACAGTCTATTTACTGAATTCTCAAATAGCCATTGCCTAGGTTATTGCATGAATACCATCGTTAAGAATCCTATTAAAACTACAACCAATTCGTTGAACAGAGGTAGAATATTGAATTATTTAGGTACAGGAAAAGACTTACAACAGATATACGATCATTGACACAAAAAAAACATAACTCCTTTCTATATAACTAAACATGAACAATATATCTAATAAAAAATTCATTCAGACAGATGGAGTTTAGAGTAACATATCTGAACTATCCTGCAGAGAAAACAAAGGGAACAACCACATTCTTCCCAACCATAGAACCGAGTAGCCACAATTTCTTGCTCGATTCACCCCCTAGCCTGACCATGAGTCCATAAGGGCGAACTTGGAAATCCCTCTACAACACAGTCCTTCAATTCAGTCTCTTTTCTCCTTGCCTCACACCCTTCCAGTGTTCATAACAGCAAGTGGAAAAACAAAAAGACTAGACTCTTTCCATAGCATACTTAGCAATGTCCTGCCTCCTCACATATGATTATTTGTAACTTGCCTAGGTCTTTTCCCTTCCTTGGGATTTTCACAGCTTCCTAAATCCCTGATTTTCAGGGGATGCCAATGGCCAAATCATTAGTTTTCCACTTGTAAAAATCATCCCAGGGGTAGTTCCAACATGTTCCCCACTCATGGAGTCATGGTCAGCTACTTTTAACATGGCTGTTCCATTTGTCTTCCTGCAATTAATATAAAGTATTTTTTTTTTTTTGTACAAGTGTCATAGTCCCATATCTAGTTTGGACAAATCATATCTCTGCCCAACAGTCAAAATCATTTATTACAATTATAAAATTTGAAATTTGGAATTTCCATAAATGGCAAAAAGTTTCCAATTTCGAATTTATTAAAAACGGAAATAAATTTCCTACAATTTAAATTCTAAAAATATTTTTATTTTCTTTATTTTTGGGGGGGATGTTCTGTTTATTCCCAACATGAATCTGTGTTGAAGCCTCATATATTCTTCTCATTACTTTTATGGATGTATGGGGATCCCTCATTTGTTTTTTTATTTGTACTTGTATTTCATATTTATTTATCACTCTTTTTTGGCCTAATGTTGGCTTCAAATTGATGTTATATAGCCACTTGTATATGTATTCTCAAAAAGTTACCAACTTCTAATACTAACCTTTGCGACTAGACACCTTTTACCCCTGGAGGAAAATTCCCTTGAGCATCCATGCGCTGTGTGTATTTCTTGCATTGACCGTAGGGATGTTCATTTCTCATGAATTTGTTTTTCTTGCACGTGATGCTTGTTTCCTCCACTGTACCATAGCATTATTTTATTAGTTTTTAGGATTTATAATATGAAAAAGACAAAAAAAAGAGGGATGGAATGGGTCTTTTTTTATGGCTGACTACTTTTGTCTCCCCTTAGTGAGACACGATGGGATTCTTCAAAACCATTTATTTATTGTTTGAGTATGACTTTAGAACCATGCTTTAAGCATAATACTCTCACGGTTTTACATTATTTGTTGAAATCATTAATATGTGTTCTCAATGTCATCAGTCATCTGGTCTTTCGTGCGATTATAGAAGTTCCCCCCGACATTTTTTGGTGGTTTCTCTGGTTTGTTATTTATTTAGTCATATGGATAATTTTTTGATGCCTCCTGTGTAAAATATATCCTAGGTTATATTCAATTCTTCCCAAGTGACATTTCATGTAGATTTTCTATTAAAGAGAATTCAACCTATGTCATCCACTCTCTATAATATTTGAATTTTCAAGTAAGCGTTCCCTTGTGTCAAGTAAAACTCATTTTCCTAGGTATGTTTGTATCTTACTCGTGCAGTATAGAAGTTCCCCACTGACATTTTTTTAGTGGGTTTTCACTTGTTGACTATGTCTCATTTCTCTAAGAGTATGACCTAGAGTTTCACCATGGTTCTCTTTACATCATTGATAAGTGAAATTTCACCCAATAGATGGAAAACCAAGATTTTTCATTGACTGATTTGTTTCCCTTATGTTCAACATCAACAACCATTATCACACATAGGGATTCATGCAATACATTGGTTTCAATTTTAATGCATTGGTGGATTCCTTATCTTTTTTAGTATGCTTCATAATTGGATAATATTCAAATATTATCTGTCGTGTTCTATTCCATATGGTACATGCCAGAGTCATACCTCAATTTGGTCCTTTCAATATTTTCATCTGAGTCCTTCCAAATATTTGGCATTCTTCTACTCTTCGTGTTGGATGATGGAGAATGAACTAATTCCTTTCTTTTAGTGGATCTATTCCTATCAACTTCAACACATGTTTCTATAGGAAAATATCTAGAGTCATTTAGATCGTGTTGGGACTTGCAGATCAGTGGAAGGTTCCCTTTCTATTGACAATGGGAATACATCAATTTCCCCCGATCAATAGATTCTATCAGGTGTTTGACATCATATCCTTTATTCACACATGTTAGATTGTATTAGGTACCTTGAGACCCATTATCGTTATTGTTGGGTTGTCTCACGTTTTTTAATGGTATACATCGATGACCAGTAATCAAATGGTTTCTCACTGTGTTCGAATTCATCTTATCTATTCACATAATCTAGACTCATACCACGGTGCGTTATTTTGAAGACCTCAGGTGAAGTACACGCATCTCATATTTTGTGCTCCTACCTTAATTGTGTTGATTGTAACACCCTCATCGACATTGGTGTTAGAACCCTATATAATAGGGGAATTAGTGTTCTGACTAATATATATCTTTTTCAGGCATTATGCTTTTGCTTATGACGCACAACAAAGGTGTAAAAGTGACATAAATGTATCAATTCACCTCAAATGTTATCACACCAGAGTTTTTGTTTACGGTAGTTAAAGGGCAGAGTTTCATGTTATGTTAGCTACCGAAAGTGAGAGCTTTTGGTCGCTTAGAACCCATTTTTTGTGTACCTCTAGCCACCAAAAGCATGTAGCTAGTTTTAAAAAAAGAATTGGCCCCTCGGTTTGCATGAAGAGTGTTCTTTCTTTTATATCAAAATATAAACTGGTTGAAAAATATTTTTCAAAAGGTATATTGGCCGAGGGCCAATCTCCAAGTACTCAACACCGACACTTAGCACCTTTCACAAGAAAACAACATACAAGCCAGCGTCGAACACAAGGGATAGCCTTGGGCTCACATCATCGATTGTATATTGTAATCATATGAATATTTAAACTCTGAAAGATTCTCTTCCTTTGCTAATGTGGGACTAATCTCCAAGATATAAAAAATATATAAAACACAACTTCTAAACCCTATGCCAGGTGTTTGAACCAGATTCAAGGCAGTGCATCCAAGTCCAAGATCTTCGTAGGAGGCATATCTACTATTTAGTGAAGTGTCAAGTGGGGTTCGAAGTGGATGAGACGTTGAGACCTGATCTCATCTACATTCAATTAGGTCACTTACGAACCAGCTTGCCCCTGAACCCCTACAAGAAAATAAGGACTTGTATTTTGATCTTTTGAGTCTTCATTTTGTTGAGCTTGTCTGCATGATGAATTTCACAGAGGCTTTGGTGTTTGCTCAGAAAGAACTAACAACTTTTGGAAAGCGGGACATATATGTTGACAATTTAGAAGATTGGCAAGACTCTAGAAAATGTCTATGTCTTTGAGGAGCAGGTTGTCAAATTAATTGCAGAGACACCATTCCCAGCTAATATTGTCATAGAAATCAGTCACTCTATTTTCATGAAAGGGAATCAAACTAATTTTGAGATTGGACCTGATGGTGCAGAGGGCAGTCAACTTTACTCTGATGTGAAATGCACCACTATCAAATTGAGACTACTTAGGAAATGATTCGATTGGTGGGATTGTTAGCAACATTGAATACATTCTTTCTCTGTCAGCAACACCAAATTCATTCTTGCGCTAACTCTGTTGTTTTTTCAAGGGTTTTGACATTATCTCCATATCTTTTAGAGCATATTTAGATGTATTGAGAATAGGCTTTAGAGGCAAACTTAAAACAGGTTGAGGAAGATATCTTTGTTTTTGCAACAAATGATGATTGGGTCCTCACTTCACCAGTTAATGGTATCCTTATGAAGCACACATCTCGGATGCAAAGTACTGTTAGCTTGGTTTGTCAAGTTAAGCTGGATAATAGTGCATTCAAATTTATTTCAGTGGTACAGGACATTGTAGAATGTTTGACCCCATTCACAATTGTGTACTTGGGAGGAGGCATTCTGAATGGTCTTGCTCACCTTTTTTATTGCTATGTAAATACTTGTATGAGAGCTATACCCTATCCCTTGGAAGATGAAAATAACACAGAGTTTAGAGACAACTCTAATTTTATTTGTGAAGAAACAGAGGCTCTTACTATTTTTGCCTCTGTAGCTGCTGGAGCAACACCTATCAATCATTCTTGGGTAGCTACCAATCAGGATTTGGAAATGGTATTGGTATTTGCAATGGGATATGCTGGCATTTTTTTTTAGGAGTCCCTTGCTTTCAATAAAAGTAGTGTTGGACTTTTGATGGCTGTTAGTTTATGGCTAACTAGGAGTATTGGGGCTCCATCAACTGATATAACTGTTGAGGGATTGGCCTCAAAATCTCAAGAATTCAGTGAGACAATATTCCTCCTGTTGGGTGCAATGAAAATAGTTGAGATAATTGATGCACATCAAGGATTCAAGCTGGTTACAGATAATATCACAACTCGGAAGCCTCGTTCACTTCTTTGGGTGATTTATGGGGGCAGTAGTGGTTATTACAACCAACGTTGGTGGAGCCTGGACACCCATTGGAGATGTGACTACTACTATGTTGTGGATACATGGACAAATCTCTACCTTACGTACAATGCAGGACCTTTTCATTCCTTCAACAGTTTCCTTGATAGTCCATTTGGCACTTATGTCACTAACCAGTGAAGTTCAAGATAGAAAACAAGATGCAATAGATGCAATGCCATCGGAGCAGATGGTACCAACAAGACAACTTGTTTTTACAGTTGGTATTGGGACCCTGCTATTTGTTCTTGTCTCTAAGGCAGTAATTGGATTGCCTCCATATTTGGGTATGCTTTAGGCCTTGGAGTTATCTGGGTCCTAATAGATGTAATTCATGACAGTGACTCTAAGAGTCAGAAGTTAAAAGTACCACAAGATCTCTCTCGAATTGATACCCAAAGAACCCTCTTTTTCCTTGGAATTATTCTTTCAGTTGGAAGGACCTGGACTCAACATATGTAATATGTGATCCTTTACGTTCAGTGGATGAAAAGAGCTCACTAGACTTTGAAGCTAATTACAAGCAAAGGACTGATTTACTGAAAGTTGGATACACAATGGGTCATCACTCAAAAGCCATCACCAGGGGCGAAACAAAGATGAGGGGAGAGTGCAATATTTGATTCAACTCCAACTTCAGTTATTTCTTACATGACACTTGATCCAGAATGAGGCAGATCCAGAATCCGAGGCCAACAAAGGAACAGGTGGCGAATCTGTTCAATATTTTGGAACAACATTGGAGCACAAGTGGCACTTTCCATCATGGCATTCAAATTACAGTTGAGCGTTTACAGGAGAAAAGCCAACAAGAAAAAGATCATCTCCAGAATCTGAGGCAACAGTTAGATAGAGGTGGCAGAGTATCCTTGTTTTGAGGCATTTTTAAATACAACTGGTAGTCAAAACACCAGATCAGCCAGAAAAAATGAAGCAGATCTAGGATTTGAGGCAGGTATTAAAGAAAAATGGTTAAGTGGCTCTTGAAATTCGTGGTAAAAATTGTCCATTTGCCACAACACGGTTTCAAAGTGCCTTGTCATCTTCTTGACAGTTATTGGAGATATTATGAAGACCAGTAAAGGGAATGCTATTTCTCCACCTGGCAATGTGTTGTCTACCATTCGAATGGAAAAGGACTTTGCTGAAACAACCCTCTGGAAATTAGGAGAAGTTTTGCATGTGTAATTTCTGTTATAATCGACCCTTATGTTTAGGAGACCATCTATAACATGTGTCAATCATTGTAACTAATTTCTATTTTTGGAAAGCAGGGGTAGAGTTCGAGTTTTTTAGGACTGATAGTATCTTTACCTTTATATGCAGATGTAAAAGATGAAAGGGGGGTTCGACCTGGGAGGTGTTTTTCCTTTTGGCTGGAACATGGGCTTTGCCATTCCAGAAAACTTTTTTTGTAATCATTAAACGATTGATCTATAATGGACATGCTTTTTACAGGATTCTTGTGCGGATGTGTTGGTGGCGTTTCTTTCTCTGCTAAGTATTTTTCCTGTCATCTTTCCACTTGTTTTCAATTCTTATTGTTAGAAGATAACAACAGAGCAGAATTTATTAGCAAAATACTCTGCATATGATATCTTGGTAATCTTTATGTTCTCTTCTAAAGCTCAGTTTAGGAATTCTTAACTTCTCCTTTGCTTGGTTTTTTCCTCTCCTATTTCTTCCTCAATCTACACCATTAAAACTTGATTCAATCCAACATTTCCACTACCTTTCCCTGTGTAAGAGTTTTGTTTATATCTGAGAGTGAATCACATATTTAAGTGCATATCCCATTTTCCCAATGGCCCTCCTTGCTATCCCAAACCAACCCTTTAAAAACCCAAAACCCTGATCCCTTATAACTAGCCTAATATTTTATGCCAAACCAAGTTAAATCATACTGAGAGAGCCCTCTCTGAGTCTTGGAGGGCTAGATCCAAGATTCCAAGTGGTTTGAGGTTACCTCTGTGACTGCCTCTGCAGCCTTGGGCAAATTACAGAGCGTTAACAATTGGTACTTGGAGAGGATCAATTTTTTCACTCCAATGGTTCCATATATCCTCTATCTTGATTTTGAGATATACCTCCACTATGTATCCATTGGTGGCTATATTCTACACTTTGCATGGATCCACTATGTATTTTTCTCATGGCCATGATTTCTATCTCTATATATTACATGGATCCACTATGTAATTATTTTGTGGCCATGGACATTAGTTATGATTTTATCACTCAAGGATCTGCAATGTACTTGATTTTGTGACCATTCTTACATCACACTCAATCATGGGAATTCCCAACTTGAGAAGAGTATCTTACTTGTTTATGTTGCAGGTACTTTTATGAGATTGGTCTTCATCTAATCCTACCCAATGGCCACTCCATAATATCATGAATACTTTGTAATGTATTTCAGCCATCAATTTCTCTTATGAACTCACACATTAGGGGTCATATTTTATAGGTCAATTAACACCACATATTCTTATGATGAGTCATTTTCCTCAATTACATCCCTTTCCCTACTTGCAGGACCAAAATCCCTCTTTTCCTCCCAAAAAATACTTTAAAAACAACATTTCTCTTGATGTACATGACTCTCATTAAGGAAACTTGTGTACATACACACCTTTCTAGTTATCAAACCATGTATATGTTAAATTGGATCAAAATAATAATAAATCATGGCATTTTGGGAAGTGTTGATGGTTTATCTAGGTTTCCAACCTTCTGTAACACATTCATAACTACTCCAACTATCAAAAGGGAGTATAAATTAGATCCTTGTGGTGGATGAAAAGCACAATAGAGAAATGAATCCTTATGCTTGAATTTTCATTATAGTCTTGCAAGTCCCCTTTTCCCCTTGCATATGATATTTTCCTTCCCATATCAAAACCATCGTTTTCAGAATTTGTGTTCTCCCTATATTTTGAGGAAGAAATCCTTTTCCTTCCTTGGACCTATTGGAACACAAAGATTTGGAGGTTTTTCTTGTCATATATGGCCTTGGGTGAAGAATATTGGATCCCAGTTTCGGGACCGTGCCACAATGATTACAGGTTGTAACCAACTTTTATGTTGTTAATAATAAAAGATTTGTCATTCTTATCCAATTCTATTTGTTGATTCATTCTTTTAATGAGATTTTCTATATCTTATTTTGAATCTGTTATGAAAATTGAAATGATCATGTCTAGTTAGTTAGAATATAATTGCCTATTTGCAATTTCTTGTCTCTTTGTCTATAGGAATTTTTAGAGGGTTGTTGTGAAAGATTTATGGAGAAAACATTTTGGATCAAGATCGACTTTAAATGTTGGAATTCTAGTTTGTTATATTTTCTATCCTTTGAAAATTAGTTACTGAAAAGTAGTTACTTTTAAGTGACAACTTGGTTTAATTATTACAGAGGTATTTTACGATAGTACTCTATTGTGGCCCTGACTCATTTCCATAGGAATTCGTAACCTTTAGACAATGTCATTTCCAAAAATCAAATGTTTCCTTAATAGGTCTTCATTCAAGACCTAACTAATATCTGATGGATATAACTCTTAGGAATGCAGTGGTGTTGTATGGTCGATGTGAGTCAATGGATTCTCATTGATAAATTTTTCACTATGCTTTCTATTTGGTTCACTATAGTATTGGTCCATGTTGGAACACAAATGGATAAATACATTATGTATCCTCTCCTACATATCAAATGTGATTTACTACACTATATTGAAATTCTTTTAACATTAGTAGTGTTAACGCAAATTTATATTATCTATCATGTGTTAGTTGTACAATTATTTGCATGGTTGTTTCCTAATCTAATGGAGAAACTGGAATCCTAAGGGGATATTTTTTGTAGAGGAAACTCTCTGATGGATAGGTGATCCCTCTCATTGACCAGAAAATGACCAATGATATACTATGGATATATTTCAATGGGATTTCTATGACATCAAATTTGTAGGTTTAGTCTATGCTAATAAGTGAGGAGAAGAAGACTTACCTTTAACTATAAGTTTTCCTATTGTATACATGTTAATGAAGCTACATAATTTAGAACAAATATTTTGTAATTACAAACATGCACAAATACAACAACATATAAATTTCTCAACCTTTTTTTATCATTAAATAAAACTAGTCAACAAACAAATCTAATATAATTTCGTCAAGATAAAGCAGATATACCAATACATAATATAAAAGATCAAAGATCACACAAATTCGAGGGGGGGAATTCCATGTATCTATATATTATAAGTAAATAAATTACAACATGGAATGTTACCTTTAGATCATTGAATTACCTTCCAGCTCCAAGATCCTTAGACTCTTCCTTAGCCTTTTATCTCAAGTGTGAATATATAAACAATCTACTCTCTCAAGATATCAACAAGGATGTCTTTCTGGTTTTATTCTGGTAGCATGAGACTATGTTTAATGAATTAAAACTATACCATCCCCTTCATTTTCCATTATTTTATATAATTATAAAGGATTCTTAGAGATATCACGAGAAATTGATTACTTTCAACACCAAGTCAAGAACATGAATGATATAGTGCAACAATACATGAGGCATTGAAGCACTTTCTGTTAGAAAAATAGGATCGTAGAGAAATAAAATAAAACAAAATGTGGAAGTAAAACACATAAGATACATAATACAATAGAGACAAATATATACATGTTTCACCTAGTGTGGGCTACACCCACCAGAGAAATTTCCAGGTCCTTACTTATTATTATCTGGCAAAATGAACAGATATAACATACAACTCACCTATTGTAACTTCGTCTTATTTATCTCATAGTCTCCTCTCTCAAAATGAAATATTTGTGATAATACACACCTGCAATACAATTACCTCAAAAAATAGGGTTGTCATCTAGGGAAACAAAAAAACCTAAAAATAACTTCGATCATAAGATCCATGACCTTATAATGAACGGTCCAGATTGACTATGAAATTACAATATTTTACAAGGAAATTTTTCTCAATGTTTATTTTGCGAGGCGCTACCCTTGAATACCTCACCAGGGGTGGGCTAAAAAAATTGTCTCCCCCCCCCTCTACCTCCATGGAAAATTTTTTGGGGGGGAAATCCCCCCCACAATCCCCTGTTAGGGAATGGAGTCCAAGAACGAATGAAACAAACCTTTGAATAGGAAGATAATCAGGATGCACAACCAGCACTTTACATAGTGACTATAAGAGTAACCAATCAAAGGAGTAGATAAATCATAATCATCCTACATGTCCTAGGAAATATATAACCCAACTTTAGCACAAGGATGCAAATAGGTGCCATGTGAAAGGGATAAAATGACTAATAGTTTCCACTTTATTGAATATAGATCAATATTATCCTTACACCTCTTATTTTATTGTTTTTTTTTCTTGCCATCCCATTCATATTTTTACAAGCGCCAAAGAGAGATAAAATTGTTCATGTAGTATCTTTTCCATAGTTTTACGAGTGGATGAAAGATATAAAACTATGCTCGATGATGTAATTTTCATGGTTTTATGACCACACAAAAGAGATAAAAGTATGTTAATTGGAGAAAACAAGGGGCTTGATGTCATACAACTACATTCCAAGAACATGGTACAAAACTATGTAAAGAAAATGAAAATAGGTTATGTGGAAATTGATGTCCACTAATTGCAGGTGTCTCCAAGGATGAGGGTTTCAAAATGGAGGTAAATTAATGCAAAGGGATAGAGGTTGAGAATGATTGTAATGGAAGTAAGTTGGATAAAATAAAACAACAATGTACTAGTAGGAACCAATGTTGGATTACTTAGAGGGGGTTTGAATCAGTAATAGAGAAATTTACTAGAATTAACCATAAAATGCAAGTGTTATATCAATGTTGTATTATCATCCAATAGTTGTAGAGTAAAGAAAAAATGAACAAATGAGAAATCATACACATACACAGTAAACCAATGTTTTTATGTGGAAACCCAAAGTGAGAGAAAACCAAAGAATGATTTTTCCTGTATGTATTTAAGAATTACATTCATTGGAAGAACCAACTTCCTTTGTTTTCCAGCTACAACTGGAAGGAGACTCCAACCAGCTAGTTTCTCAGGCTGCAGCCTGAAGGAATCTCCAACTCCCCAATTATATAGCTACAACTAGAAGGAGGCTACAACCCCCTATGTTATCTAGATACAAATGGAAGGTGGCTAGAACCACCTGTCCTTTCCTTGTCCAACCACCCTGATGTAGAAGTATAATTATGGAACCGCTGTCACACTATCACTGTGAGATATACCACTATAAACCTGTACCAATCAACCTATAATCAACATGTACCATAAACAAGTGCATCAACCATGCACCAACCTATACCAAACAACCTGTAATAATCCTGTACCATAAACAAGTGCATCAACCATGCACCAATCTGTACCAAACAACCTGTAATCAGCTTGTACCATAAACAAGTGCATCAATCATGAACCAACCTCTACCTCAACCTGTACGATAAACAAATGCATCAACCATGAAACAACATGTACCTCAAACTGTACCATCAATTCATGCATCAAACATGCACCAAATATCTATCAATCATGCATCAAATACACATAAACTATAACTCATCAAGATGCACCAACATCATCAACTATACACCTCACATGTATGTGCCAACTCATCAACTACTTGTCTCAACCATGTACCCAACATGTACCTCAACCATATTCCAAATACATATATCAGTATAACCATAAAAAGTTCTCTAGAAATACATCACACTATCCATAACCAAATACCATAAATCATTACATCAAACCATGTGCCACAAACTCATTGTTATACAACCTCTATCTGTAACATGTCTCAACCAAAATACCTCATCAATTTCATCATCCAAATCTCATTTATAACTTTTTAATATACCCGGTGTATATGATCACATACCTGCAAAGCTTCATTAACTTTAACAACAAGACACTAGCATTTTATCAAACTTTACTTTAGCCTCACATGAATAATTTTGGATTAGTCAACAACCCTAACTTGCAATAATCATAACTATGTACCTGTAGTGAATAAATATATGAAAATGGTACACAATGTTCTTCAGTGTCTTTTATGCAATTCCTCCATATTTCACTACTTGCAACCTCTCAGAAAAGGTGCTATAGAAAAAATGGCATACCTTGTTGAATTCTAGCTTATTTTAGAGATTGAACTTGTAGAGAATGCCCCATAGAAAATATTTTATGTATATATATGAAAATGGTACAAAACATACTACATATTGTACGCTAACCAATACAATTTTTGTTACTGAATTTGGATCTGTTATGAAGAAGTTATGACATTTTTACTTGAAACACATGTTTTAGACTAGTTTCAGGACTAGCCACAAACCCTATTTTCCACGGAGTGTAACTCCAAAAAATAAAATGACCCACAAGATGAAATTTTTGTCACATCTACTTGGATATGTTTCTTCAACGGATTCCCAATTTCACGATTTGAATCATTCTATAAAAAAAAATATTGCGAAAATTGTGAGATGACCTGTAAATAACATACCTTAGAAAGCATCATCAAAAGAATTTATCCTCCCTTGAATTTCAGCCTTCTTTACCTCGCCCTCCCTCTGAAATTTCTCTTAGATATAATTTGGTTACTTTGGTCACTTGTAGATATTCAATATACTCAAGTGTGATTAAAATGAGAGATCCTTGCCTCTTATTTATACTTTCATGTAGCTTTCTCAAGGGGTTACCTTTTAACCATCTTAAACCACTTTCCTTATTTTAGGGTTAACCCACTTCTAACCACTTGTCCACTTAGTAATTTTTCCATCAAATTTATTATTTAAATAATTTTTTTTGTATCCACTTTGACTTATAGTACACTGATCACTTCACTTTATTATTTACATTCTAAAATCTCTTAAACAACTTTCCTTATTTTAGGGATAACCCACTTATAACCACTTGTCCACTTAGCAATTTCTCCATTAACTTTATTATTTAAATAATTTCTTTTGCATCCAATTTTGTAACATCCCGCTCTGGCGCACTGAGAAAACTTATTCTTTGAGGACACTTGCTCGCAAGTGATCTGGACTTTTATAATGTTAAAACATTTATCCTTGATTATGATGTGTTATGATAGATGACATGATGTTTTACTGCTTAACGTAGAGAGGTGCTTTTGACTCAATTTTATTGAGTGTGCAGGGTTTTTGGACCTTGAGGATGCAGAGGCATCGGTGGAACCCCTTGGACTTTGGATTGAGTCACGGAGTGTGCTATTTGGGTTGATGTATTTACTGTGATATTTCATTGATTTGATGATATGATGTTGACATGTTCTGACACGATTGTTGATGATGCAGGCTGACGATAACTTGCCGACCAGACTCACATATGGAGTAAAGGGGCCACACACGATTTCCAAAGAGGTTGAGGGAGAGGTGTGGACAACAACCCTGCCACAGCCTACTAGCACTCTCGTCGTGTCTCGAACTGTAGGTTAACGATTACCTAGTTTGAGAGGATCCACGATGTCGTGAGGGAAGACTATGACAGTCGCTCACGATGATTCTAAGGGGCACGCAATAAGGTAGGGGCCTTATTCCTTAGAGCCCTTAGTCTCCCACAGGTTCACATGGCGGAGTGTTGACTCCAGGGGTTAGAGATGTCTACCAATCAGTCAAGTTGGCGAGTGGCACCCTTGGAGCACGTGGTTCATCCTGAAGGGCACGTCGCGTGAAAGAAACACAA